>CM059189.1:99612230-99775997 GCA_030323885.1 Branchipolynoe longqiensis | reverse complement strand
GATCCTACTGATACCTAATAGCCCCTGACGATCATGCCCCAATCCCCAGCCTGCCACCGCGCGCACCCCCAGAGGCGATCAAAGCCCACTTAACAACTCAGTTATTGTCCCATCTAATCTGTAACAAAATACACAGATTATTCGCGCGGATCCATCACGGTCCACCGCCCGGCCTGCCGCCCGGCCCGCCGCCTGGGGGGGGGGTGGGGGGGGGGGTGTGGTTGTGGGGGTTGGGGTGGGGTGGGGTGGGGTGGGTGGGGGTGGGTTGGTGTGGGGTTGGTGTGGTGCGCCCGGTCCGCCGCCCGGTCCCCCACCCGGTCCGCCGCCCGGTCCGCCGCCCGGTCCCCCACCCGGTCCACCGCCCGGTCCGCCGCGCGGTCCGCCGCCCGGTCCGCCGCCCGGTCCGCCGCCCGGTCCGCCGCCCGGTCCGCCACCCGGTCTGCAGCCCGGTCCCCCGCCCGGACCCCCGCCCGGCGCCCCGACAGTAAAGTGTGCCACATAAAACATTTCGGCGCCCGATGTGACGTTACCGGCGGCTTTACGCCCATGGGAGGCATAATGATGACGCTGGCGCCGTGTGTGTCTGCCTGTGTGTGGCTACCTCCACGAAAGTCTGCATGTGTGTGGGACTACCTCCAAGTGTGTATGTGTGTGGCTACCTCCAAGTGTGTCCGTATGTGTGTGGCTACCTCCAAGTGTGTACACATGTGGTTTCCTCCATGTGTGGCTGCATGCATGTGGCTACCTCGGTGTGTGTCTTTTTGTGTGTGGCTACCTCTGTGTGTGTCTGCATGTGTGTGGCTACCTCTGCGTGTGTCTCTATGCATGTGGCTACCTCCATGTGTGTCTTCATATGTGTGGATACCTCAGTGTGTGTCTGCATGTGCGTGGCTACCTCCGTGTGTGTCTCCATGTGTGTGCCTACCTCTGTGTGTGTATGTATGTTTGTGGCTACCTCTCTGTGTGTCTGTATGGATGTGGCTACGTCCGTGTGTGTCTGCATGTGTGTGCCTACCTCTGTGTGTGTCTGTATGCATATGGCTACCTCGGTGTGTGTCTGTATGCGTGTGGCTACCTCCGTGTGTGTCTTCATGTGTGTGTCTACCTCCGCATGTGTCTGCATGTGTGTGGCTACCTCCATGGGTGTCTGCATATGTGTGGCTACCTCATTGTTTTTTGTTGTGTTTTTTAAAGATTTATACTGTCTGACTCGACTTGTTTTCACCATTAGACAGTTTGTTGATAGAAAGCCCGAGCCTACACTTTTACCAACCCAAGGGATTTTTAACCTCCCACACCACATAGACATGGTATGAGAGCAACTGGCCTTTGAAGATGCTGTAAATTATACACAGTGGTGGAAATCCAAATTGGCAGAGGTGGGGACACAGGGAATCGAACTACCGACCTTCAGATTAGGAGTCCGACCTAGAAAAAAGTCAGACACTCTAACCACTCCGCCACAGAGAACACCACGGTGTCTGCATGTGTGTGGCTACTTCCGCATGCTCATGTGTATGTGTGTGCCTATCTCAGTATGTATGTGTGACTATCTTAGTGTGTGTTTGTGGCTATCTCAGTGTGTGCTTGCATGTGTGTGGCTACCTCAATGTGTGTATGTGCGTGACTACCTCCATGTGTGTATGTGTGTGACTATCTCAGTCATATGTGTGGCTACTACCATATATATGTGTGTGGCTACTTCCACACACCTGTGTGTTGTTCCTTCCATATGCATGTGTGTGGCTAGTACCATATGCATTGTGTGTCTAATAACATATGCATGTGTGTGTCGAGTGCCATATACATGTGTGTGGCTACTTCTAGATACATATGTGTGGCTACTACCATACACATGTGTTTGGCTACTACCAATACCATATGCATGTGTGTGACTACTCCCACATACATGTATGTGGCTACATGTATGTGACCTTCTGAAAAGTTTGTGTATCTCTGAATAATTGATGGTATTAAGATAAGAGTTTACATTAGATTAAATTGAAGTAGTTGTCCGAGAACTTCTACACATATTCTTTATATATATCCTGTCAACTATCTACTTCTAAAATCACTTGTTGGGCTCAGTATCTGAAATATCACACAAGAAGACACAATATTGTACTCACATGGTTTAATCCAAACTAAAGTTGACACAAGCACATGTTGTACACAGATCTGGACTGGCTGGTGGTGGTGGTGAGAGAGAGTGCCCATCTGACCTGCTGTAAAATTCTCCGATTAAGTATATATTGAATATCGAGATGGCTAAATAAGAAACAGTACTCCCTTTATAATGCTCACTCTGGGGGAGGGAAGCAGTGCCCCTTTAAGCAGAATCCCTCCCCCTTATCTCGCCCAGCCACACTGTATCTGTCATGTTAGGTAATCCCAAGATGGCCAGATGGTGGCCATAGCTGGATGGGAGGGGGGTGAGTCCTTAAAACAGACAATGGTGAACTATGTTAGGGAGAGATCATGCAGGAGAGGAGTGACTGGTATGCATGAGTGTAATACTAATACTGTAATAGCCAATGAGAAGGTCTCTTACAGCCACTGTTGTATGTATCTGAAAACAATAAATAAGTGAATAAAACTAAGCAATCAGCCTCTTATCTATCTACACTTCTGCTGGTGCTGAACTCGGATCGCGTATTGTGTCGGGTGTCAGATCTACTATGGGGTAAGCTCTAGCATGTAATTTATCTAATACAGATATGAAAAGGGGGAACTTTGAATCATACGCCTTATGCAGGATATTATGCCTTGTGCAGGATATTATGCCTTATGCAGGATATTATGCCTTACACAGGATATTAGGGCAGTCTAGCCTTGTTGAGCAGTACAGCTAATAACATGAGTGAGCATAATGACAGTAACCATAACCTACGTGTACCGCCTAACAGTATCGGCCATCAATAGCATTTAAACGCCCCCATATATGACATGCCGGGACCCGCAAACACAGGATTTCATACTGAACCCCTATTTATTTTGGGTCATTAGTCATGTGACCTAGCTTTCTTGTAGCTGGCACCCCTTTGCTTGTAGAGTAATGTATAAGGTAGCTATCACATAGAAACCCCTTTTCTGTGCAATAGTGCCTTTATTACCTTGCAACCACATTAATAATATTTATTACCTTTATATCATTATATGCACATACAACATGCTGTAAAATATTCCGATAATGATGCATTTGTGGGGGAATGCAAATGTTCTATTTGTGAAACAAATATATAGGGCCAGGAGCATAGATGTGTTTATGTAGTTGCTGGTGGCACTTGACTCATTGGTAAATAGACATTGTGGTGCTCGTAAGATAGTGTGTAAGGAGCACTCAGAGCCCTACCCACTACCCCCTTCCCCCTCTGCTAGTCATGGATCACCACACACTCAGCTCAAGGCAGGTGGTGGCCAGGGGAGCCATGCCGCTTGGTGGTGGTGGGCAGATCACTGTAACCATGGGGACCGGAAATGCTTGTTTCTCTTTGGTGGAGCTTGAAATGCTTGTTTCTCATTGGGAGAATGGGGTGAGATGATACACTATACTGGATCCATGTACCATATAAATAATAAACCTGAGGGGTTGTCTCTCTCTCTTCTTTCACTCTTTATACTCTTCCTTTCTCTTTTTGCCTGTATTGATTTCACTATAGCCTGCCTACCCAACTACAGATTCGAGCCGTGGACTTTACAATGCTTTTAGAATATTATTTAGCTACACCAAAATTCCGAAATGTGTTACACTTCAACACAGGAAGTCTGTGCTCTTACTGATTGGGCCATCACATCCTGTCTCACGGAGAGGCACTAACTAGTACATGGAGATGAAGTCAGTTGGCTCCTGTGATACAGAAGGGAAACTACTGAACTTCCATGATGCAGTTACAGAAATATAACAATACTGAACTGCTTGGGTAACCTGCACTATTTGTAATCACAAAACAAATCCCATGCCAAATATATGCTATATATATACTATGCATGCTTACATAATCACTGTGCAGTTGCCAGTAATAATATATAATATATATATAATGTTTGTATTATGTGAATATAATAAAAGATACACTATTCAAACTTTGGGTGATCTTAAGTGTATGTTCGGTCTGGTCTGGTAGCGGGAAAACACAATTAATTAATCGCATTTCTACGATGAGAAAAAAGTATTAACTAAAACTGAGGCCATTAATTAGTGGAAGCTTGTGTTGCTGGGTGTTTTTTTCCTTGTGGTTGTTAAACTGGTGTGAACCTGCGTGAACCGATACGGAGATGTCTGCGCAGCCGTTGAGAAGTCTCGGTTCATTTGGTGCAGTGCCCCAGCTTAGTGTGGCAGAGCGCGAAGTGGAGGAAACTGAGGCGTGACACCCACCCCCACCCCGACACATGCACCATCTTAGCGTGGTAGAGCGCGCTCTGGGAGCACTGAGGCGTGACGTAACGATAGAACACCGAGCAGGAGTCCCTGCCCCACACTCACCCTCACACAAACACTCATACACACCCATACACATGCACACACAGGCACACGCGCATACCCACACATCCGCACACCCACCCACACCCACACCCAAACTCACCCACATCATCACACCCATCCATACCCATATCCACACACACTCACTCATACCCTCATACCCACACCTACACACCCACACCTACACACCTACGCACCCACACCCGCACCTACTCATGCAAAACCACATCCACATCGCACTCATACTCACAAATGCACACATCACACATGCCCTAAAGCTAAGATTCCTTCTATGCGGTATGCGGTATGTGGCATGCAGCATGCGGTATGCAAATGGGAGGATTCCTTCTACGCGGTAAGCGGCAAGCATCTCCCCACCACCACCATTACCAGATGTTTCCACTCAGCACCCCTGTGTGTGACCGTTCCGTAATGATCAGTCACCTCTCCTAGTCTAAAACTAATGGACAAGTGTGACTGACATTTCTATTCGCATACCGCGTGCCGCATGCCGCATGCTGCACCAATCGCTACAGGGACCGATCCAGTTGCCGCATTCGCATTCGCATTCGCATTCGCATAACGCGGGTATGGGATGTAGCCCATTGACTTCAAGGCGTTTCGATTTTTTGCCGCATTCGCATTCGCATACCGCATACCGCGTGTAAGGAATCTTAGCTTTACACACACCTGCTTAGAGTCACTCGCACGCTCCTCCACCCCACCCATACCCATAACACACTCATACTCACAAATGCACACATCACACATGCCCTTACACACACCCGCACCCTTCTCCACCCCACCCATACCCATAGCACAGTCACGCTCACACACGCACACGCGCTCACTTACACAGAAACACCCACGCAGCCACACACCCACACACATTCACACCCACACTCACCCACACTCACCCACCCACAACCACACACTTACACATCCACCGCCACCTACCCACCCTCACTAACCCACATTACCAAATGGGATGGCCGAATGAGTTGAGCATCCGTCCCCCGCTTTGGTAGATCAAGGGATTCGAAACCCATGGGTTCGAACCCTGGTTGACTCAAACCAATGACTTATGAATTGATACTTGTCGCTTCCTAGCCAGGCTCTCGGCATTATTAGGATAGGGCAAGGACTGGCTGGTTGGCACAGTGTCAGGATAATGTGACTGTGTGCGATTTCGGGTCATGGTGCTGGTGGCCTGGTCTCCCAGTAGGGCAACACTGTAAATTTGCCATGAGTATGCACTGTCACAAGTCAGTACCCATCCTGATATCACCTTAGATGTTGCCAGGATGTAAAACTCCAACAACCAACCAACTCTAACCCACACATCAACATTGCCACACCCAATCACTACCCACACTGAATCCGATGTTAGTTACTTAGTAGAAGGTTGTCTGCTCATACATCTAGAACCCCCCCCCCCCCTCACCCCCCCCCCCCTCCACACACACAGTAGCCCCCCCCCCCCCTTGACTCCTGCCTTCAAACTTGAAGGTCATTGAGGGCCTCCTCATGCACAATCGTCTAGTACCATACTCTCAAGCACACCTACCAACGCGCACCCACACTCCCACACACACCCTAACCTACTAACCCACACCCACACCCTCAACAACACCCCCCCCCCCACCTACAACTACCCTCGCACACCCACACTCCCACACCCACACTCCCACACCCACACTCCCACACCCTGTCCATGCACTCACCCACACAACCTTACCTTCACCCACACACTCATACACCCTGACATGCACACCCTAGCCCACACCCACCCACACCCACCCACACCCACACACACACAATCGTCCCACTTTTGACTCACCCCCTTACCCACACTTACACCCACTCACGGCCGGACGCGGTGGCCGAATCGGTAGAGCGCAGGCTTCCCGTGCAGAACGTATGGAGTCCGAAACCCAGCCGAGTCAAATCAATGACTTACAAAATGGATATCTGTCGCTACCTAGCCTGGCACTTGCCTTTAATAGGATACGACAAGGACTGGTTAGCTCAGTGTCAGGATAATATGACTGTACGGGATATCGGGTCATGGTGCCGGCCGCCTGATCTCCCAGTGGGGCAGCACTTAATGTCACCATGAGTGTGCACTGTCCCAAGTCAGTACCCATCCTGACATGACCTTAGATATTCCTAGGACGTAAAACAACAACAAAGAAACAAACACCCACCCAAGGACACCACATCATTCCTACACTCACACCAACCCACACACCCACATTCACTCCAGTGCACATCTGCATCCACATGCGCTCACCTTCACCCTCACCCTCCTCCACACACACCCACACGTACACCCACTCACACCCAGCTGCTCACACACCAGAAAACCTTCACTCACACCCCAGGCACACCCACACACTCTCCCCCTAATCCACATCCACAACCACACGTACAACCACTCACACCCTGCTGCTCACACACGCACCTACACCCCCACACCCCACACACTCACTCACCCGCTCGCACACCGACTATCTTATCTAGCAGACAATGCATTCTCCCACACCCCGTCTATTAGCGCTATCAATTTGCACGGTTCCTGTTCGGTGATCCCCCCCCACCCCCTCCCTCCCCGTCTCCTCCCCCTCCCTTCCCCTCCCTTCCCCTCTCCCTCCCCTCCCCCTCCCTTCCCCTCCTCTCCCCTCCTCCTCCCCTCCTCACCCTCCCCTCCTCCCCCTCCCCTCTTACCCTCCCCTCCCCTCTCCCCCTTCCCTTCCCGTCCATTCCCCCTCCCCCGCCCCGTTCCTCCTCGCAGCCTTACTTCTTCCTCTCCTCCCCCCGCCTCCTTCCCCTCCTTCTTCCACCGCCTCCTCCCACCCCTTTCCTCCCCATAGTCTCCTCCCCTCCCCTCCATCGTCCTCTCCCCATCCCCCTTCTCCTCCCCCCCCCCGTCCCCTTCCCCTCCCACTCTTTTCTCATCCCTTCTCCCCCCTCCCCTCCAAAGTCCCCCCTCACCCTCTCCCCACCTCTCCACCTCGCCGCCCTCCCCCTTCCCATCGCCCGCCCCCCCCCTTCCCGGTCCCCGCCTTCCTACTCCTTCTGTTCCCCCCTACCCTTCCCCTGCCCCTCCCCACGCGCGCTTATTCCCCGCCACCCATTATATTTCAATATATCACGGCCGGCCCGTGCTATAATAGATCAGGGACGACGTGGGCGATGTTGGGGGCTATTGCGGATGCATCGCGTGGCAATTAGCTGGGAGGGCTATCCATCACGAGCAACTCCCCCCCCCCCCTCCCGTCCTCCCACCCCTCTCCCCTCCAGCCCCTCGCTATTCCCCTTCCCCTCACAGCCCTACCTCCCTCCCCCCTCCCCCTACCCCTCCCCCTCCCCCTCCCCTCATCTCCTCTCACCCCGCTCCACGAGAGCCCCGCACGGCTACCGGGATATCGCACGCATCGACTTATAATCCAGTGAGACAATTTCACATTAGGCGATAGGATCTCTTATCAGATTACAATCTCACTCTGCAGAATGGCGCGCGCCGCGCCGGCACCATTAATCACGCCGCTGGTTCTCGGCCTGTATACGCGCAGCGCGCAGGGTTCGCGCATGCGCGGATGAGGAGGCGTCGCGCCGCATACCAATGCGCCATACGTGCGTGCGTGCATGGATGCAGGGCGCATGCGCGTGTATCACAAACTTTGTTCCCTTGTCCCGGGCGTTTGTCCTCTCAGAAACCACTCTGGCTATTTATTAAAATTGTTTGTGTGCTTGTGTGTGTTTGAGTGTATAAATGTTTTCTTTTCATTTGAAAGTAATAAATTAGTATAAGGTTGCATAATACGATGGTTTTGAGGTTTTGTCATGTTTCTGAGATAAATATATTAGAGCGATCATTATGATCAACTTTACCTAAGTTTGAAGTAAATTTGATCTTAAATGGCCATTTTTTTTTTTTTTTTAGGTATTTGAAGTGCAAACGTCAAAGTAGTTTTGGCAAGCATGACAAAGCATTGACAGCATAGGCCTCTACAATAACAGCTTCTAGCTTCTATTAGATTGACTCAGATTCCCTTTTCTACAGTGACAAATGCTTAATAAGTGCAACAGTGTCTAAGGTAGATATTTAGAATCAAATCTAGATAATTATTTTGGTTTTGAAATTTTGATGCTTCATCGGACTATGCAGCTAAAAAAATATGTGTGTGTATGAGTGTTTTCTTTTGATTTGAATATAATAAACTAGTTTTTAAAAAGCACGCCCACAAACATAATACGAAACTGTCCTACACCTAGCCTATGACTGAATTTCTACATCTGTAAAGTGGCTGTCACACCTCGCCGGATTGAGCAATGGACAGAATTGTCTGGTCCGGTGGTGATAAGTATCGAAATGTATTAAAATGTGTCAAATGTTGCACCATTGAGTCAATGGCTGCTGGACGAACGGACATAAAATGGACATGAAACGGACATGAAACTGACCTGAAACGGACATGAATGAATAGCCAACAAACGAAACAAACTCAAACCGGGCAAGAACTGTAGATGTCAGTCCGGCGGCATCCATTCCTAGTTTTGTGCATGTTCAAAACTTGTACGGACACAAAGCGGACTTTGTTCGGTTTCTGTCCATTTCCCCCAATCCGGTGAGTTTTGATAGGGCCTTTAGAATTTGAAAATTGGTTTAGATCAATTATGACAGTAAGCGTACTGTGGAAACTCTCGTACCATTTCTAAAACTGCTGCTTGCCTACTTTTATGTCTGGTTGTTTGGTAGGGTTTTACATTCTTGTAACATTTATGGTAATATCAAGGACAGGTACAGGCTTCTCACAGTGTGCAGTCATGGCGACTTTATAGTGCTGACCACTGGCACCATGACCCCATATCTCACCCCATCACATTAGCCTGATACTGAGGTAGCCAGCCCTTGCCTTATCCCAATAATGTCGAGCGCCAGGCTAGGTGGCGACAAATATCAATTTCGCAATTCATTAGTTTGACTCAGTTGGGATTCGAACTCCCGACCTTCCGCATGCGAACCCTGCGCTCTACAAATTCGGCCACCGTGTTTGGTGCACCTACCTTTACGTGTTAGTGAGTGATTCGCGGGTGTTCAATCGGGAATCACTTTTCATCTTGCTCGATAAGGACCCCCCCCCCCCACTTTACCTTACCCCCCGCCCCCCGGGCCCGCCCCCATAACCACAAAGGACAGCTTGGGAGCCCTGAGCTCTACATGCCCAGTATTGGTATTCAGCGTAGAGGTCTCAGCCCGGGGCCTATATGCTTGCCATGCTTCACATGACCGGGAGACCTGCCTATGCCTCAATGCTGATAAAAGACTAGATACAAGTTTTACCCTGTACTTCTAGTATACCGGTGAACGACAACGTAGTGTAAATACGGGCAAAAATAACTTTAGTATGGAACAGGAAGTAGAATGCCTGCCTCCAGTATCAAATGGGTACTTATATCGGCACAGAATTGGTGAAATGGGGGAGAATGAAAAAAACAAGATGGCCACCATAGATCGCCATTAATTTCACTTTTAAATCTTATTAAACTAGATGTTTTATTATATTTTTCAACTCAAGGGTAGTGGGGAAATATGACTATATATATAAAGAATAAGTGTTGCTTCTTAGATTGTGAACTTAGGCTCTCATTTCATTTCCCCATATTTTCGACAGCTTTTATATAGGGCTGGTATTCACCCGTGTACAGCGAGTACAGGGTGAATCCTTTATCTAATAAAAGACTTGTTCTGATGAATAAACAATTCCCCCAAAAGTATATATCTATATATCTATATCTATATACATATATATATATATATATATTAATGTGTGTAATGCCTTAACAAAAAAGTTATATCCAAATGTCAGCATTTGCAGTAAGCGTTGTTGCATTGTTGCATTGTAGTCATGGTAAATGGATATAACTGAACACACACATATATATGGGATGCATAGCGCATTATAAGAATATAAATGCAAGGGGAACATATACTTTATATATATCTATTCCTCCGTGGCACAATGGTGGAGTGCCCCTCCCCCCCCCCCCCAAGCTGTCGGTGTAATTGGTGGGTGGGACCCCGCTCGCGCCACACACACACTGGAGGAATTCTTTCTTATATATATATATATATGTATATATATATATAGCAAAGCATATACTACGTATATGCCGATGTAGGTATCGCATGGTGCTGCCCCTCGCGGCGGGTCCTGGAACAACCGCGAGGGCTCCGGCTAAATCCGCTAGTCGGCGCTGCTTGAGCGATATATACACTGAGCGCGCACTGGCTGCGTCACTACGCCTTTGTACACAGGTCATATGTATATATATATATATATATATATATATATATATATATATATGTGTGATGTATAAAAGTTATGCGAGTACACAGGTGCATAAGGGAAGATTCCCTATATTGATCACCCATATGTTGTGTACTACTTATGGGTAACCCCTTTTCATGGTGGGACAGGTGGCGCAACCACACCCCACTGCTACCAGTGCCGCAGATACTGTCATTCGCACACCGGGATTTATATATATAAATTGTAAGTGATAAACCAAGGTTATCACACATGCATTATCATAAAGCATTACTATTAGTTTCCAACCCTGTCACAGTGTCAGACAACAGAGAATTGTAGTCAGCAGACGCTCAGTTGGGTTGCAAATTACACGAGGAAAAGAAATGCCAGGCATCAAAGCATGTTGTCAAAAAGTATTATATATGTAGTATATATATTATACATATATTATTTTTAATGGAGTCTGTATGTGTAGGTGAAAAGTTCAATGCTTAAGCACAGGAACAGCCTGGTCAACACTCAAATTGTTATTCAGTTGGATATTCAAATAGAATAGCATAGCCTGCGTTCTGCACGGACAATAAAAAGGAACGTTTGTTTTATTTAATGATGCCTCTAGAGCACATTGATTTTCATATCATTGGCTATTCGATGTCAAACATATAGTAAGGTCGTCGGCTGGCAGGTGTACTTTGTGTAGGCATGCTATATGAAATCAATACAGGCAAGGAGAGAAAGGAAGAGTAAAAAGAGTGAAAGTAGAGTGAGAGCTTGCACCCTCAGGTTTATTATTATATAGTGGTACATGGATCTGATATGGCATACCACCTGACCATTATCTCCAATCAGCAACAACCATTTCTAGTTCCACCAAAGAACAGTAAGCATTCCTGTGTCACCATGGCTACTGTGACCTGCCCACCACCACGGTGCGGTGTGGCTGCTTGGCCTGCACCTGCCTGCTGTGTGTGTGTGGTGATCCGTGACTACCAGTTGGGGGGAGGGGGTAGTGAGTAGAGCTCTTGAGCTCCTTACACACTAACAGTACACACACACAACTATCTAATATGCAATGACTATTGAGTACAAGTTAAGAGTCACTAGCAACTACATAAATACATTCATGCACCTGGCCCTATACATCATTCACATTAATAGACCATTTGTACTCCTTTATAGACCATTTGACATTCACCACCAATGCGTTTTATCAGAATATTTTACAATATGGTCATTCTGACATATTTCCTTGGAGGAAACCTGCTGGTGCCACATAGGCTACTCTTTCCAATAAGCAACAAGGGGTCTTTTATATGCACTTTCCCACAGACAGGACTCATTCTGCACTGACCCACAACAGTAGATGGGAGATTGTCCCAGGACTTTAAGAAAGATTATTTGTCAATTTAAGGTTAGTTACGTAGTTTTAAGGAGTTCTTTGTTAGCTCTTATTCAATAAAGTTGCCGGGCGTGATTGAGGACCAGCCAGAGATATTCGCTCACACCCATATTTGTGTTTGTACGGAATGTCTAAAAATATATATGTTTTAATGATAATTCTTTTTACCGACTGAGAGTGTCTCATGGTGGTCAGTTTTCAGGACCCCATCCAGCGTCAGTCGTCCAGACAATCGAAATGGAACAGTTTGTTTGTTTGTTGTTGTTTTACGTCCTAGCAGCAGCTAAGGTCATATCAGGACGGGAACCAATTTATGACAGTGTGTGCTCATAGCGACTTTTATAGTTCTGCCCCACTGGGAGACCAGGTCACCAGCACCATGACCTGATATCCCACTCAGTCACATTATCCTGACACTGAGCCAACCAGTCCTTGCCCTATCCTAATAATGCCCAGCACCTGGCTAGGAAGCGAGAAGTATCAATTTTTTTAAGTCATTGGTTTGACTCGACCAGGGTTTGAACCCATGAACCCATGGGTTTGGATCCCATGAAACAGGAGACGGACGCTCAACTCATTAGGCCAATCCGTCTGGTCTAGAATGGAACAAGTACAGTGAAATAGACAGTTCATATAAGATACAAGCGTATGTCAAATAGTGGTTAACGTTGCATAGTCTGATGATTTTGAGTTTCCCTTATTTCCTGAGATAAAGATATTAGGTTCATCATTATTATCTACCTTACATTAGATTGAAGTAACTTTTATTTTAAATGGCTAACTTTTGAGCTATTTGAAGTGCAAATGTGGGAAATTAATTTTGGCAAGCTTGCCAAAACTCTAACACTATAGGTTTATGCAGTAACAGGTTCTATTAAATTGACTAAGTATTCCCTTATATGTGATGACAAATGTTTAAAAAGTGCATCAGTATCTAAGTTAGATATGCAGAATCAAATCGAGATAACTGTTTTCGTTTTGAAAATTTGATGTTTTGATCGGAGCATGCAGTTTTAAGTAGGCCATGCATAATGCAATTTGTCAGTACATTTGTTATTTAAAATCACATCATGAATTGCAATAGCACATTGTGATATATATCTAATTTATATGTCGGCAGATGTAGTAAACATCGGTGCATTGTTGTCATGGCAATTGAATGCATAATCTACTCCTCTATATATTTGTTTAAGTGAACATACATGAGATATAGCGAAACGTGTGATATATAACGTATTGTGCGAGTATAAAGATACGAAAGGGACTATTACTTATTATTATAATTATTGTTATACTCCATAAAACGCAACACTGTACCAGTGGCGGCATCTCGGCCCACCTTTACTCAACCGGATGTTGACCAATGTCAATCGCACTGAGGGATTTAGGCGGAGGATAAAGGAACACAGGGGTTTGGGTTCAATCCCATTGATCTTGACTGTATGTTTATTTAAACCAAATCAGATTGAAGTTAGCGGTGTTCAACCACCCCACTGATGAACATATATATATATATACTTTTACTTATATATATTTATATATCTTCCAGTGCGACTGACACTCGTCGAACCCGTTGGAGGAGAGGTGGGATGCAGGTGGCGCCACCCGTCAAGTGCGGAGACTTGCAGAGTATAACAATGGTAATATCGATAATATATAATATCAATTATTATATAATGGAAACAATTCCATTCGTATTTTTATACTCGCATAATGCATTATACATCATATACATATATACTTATTATATATATATATATATATACTTATATATAAGTTACACACTAAGGTAATAGCAGATGCATCAGCACAAAGCCATAGACCTGCTTGGTAATCCTGTCGGAGAGCAGAGCGCTGTAGTCACAAGACAGCTCAGTTTAGTTGTAAATTACATCAGCAAAAGAAAACGCCCGACTTCAAAGCGGTTTGTGGCCGAGTATTCTCAGCATGGCCCCCGCCGGATCTGCTCAGGATGGCCGGCTGTCAGAAGCAAGACCTCTGCTCTTCGTGCTGAGATGACAGATATGACATTCAGCCCGACAGGCGCCGACTGACGCGCCCTCTACCGACGCCGGGAGCACTTCCGGCACAGTGGCGCCATCTGGTGACAGAGGGCAGGCCAGTTCCGGTGGCGTCGGCTTACACACTGCTTCCCCCTCTCCTCCTCCCCTGCCCTCGGCTCCCCTCTCCTCCCCTTCCACTCCCACCGCACCTCTCCTCTCCCCTCCTCTCCTCTGCCTCTTTCCCTCGGCGCCCGCCCCTCCCCTCAACTTCTCCTCTTTCTCATCTCCTCTCCTACCCTTCTCGTCCCCCCTCCCCTCCTTTCCCCTCCTTTCCCTTCGCCTTCCCCTCCACTCTCCCCTCCCCTCTCCTCCCCTCCCCTCTCGTCTCCTCCCCTCCCCTCTCGTCTCCTCCCCTCCCCTCCTCTCCCCTCCCCTCCCCTTCTGTCCCCTCCCTCTCCCGCCCCTCTCTTCCCTACCCATCACTTCCATCCCATCCACTCCCCTCTCCACACTCTCCTCCCTCCCCCTTCATCTCCTCCCTCTCCTTCCATCCATCTCCTTCCCTGCCCTTCTCTGCCCTCCCATTCCCTCTCTCCCCGCCCTCTACTCCTCTCTCCATTCCCGTCTCCCTCTCCACCCTCCCATCCTGTTCCCTCCCTACCCATCTCTTCCCTGCCTCTCTCCCCTCCCCCTCCCTCCTCTCGCCCCTGCCATCCCTCTTCTCCCTTCCCTTGCCCTCCACTGCCCCCCTGGCCTGCGCTCCTCTCTCTCTTTTCCCTCCCCCTTCCTCCCTGCTCTCCCCTCCACCCCTCCATTCCTCACCTCCCCTCCCCTTCTCCCTACCCTCCCCATACCGATATAGCACTACGTTCTCACATGCCAACTTCCCCCCCCCCCACCCCACCCCGCACCCCCGCCCCATTCCACCAACCCCACTCTCCCACCACACCCAGCAGTCAGTCCCTCCAGCGTCCCGTCGTCACCCTGACCTTCAGACGACCTTACCGGTAACCTTGTCTGTCACAAGAGAGCCGTGGCGGCCCCTGGCGGCAGGTAACCGGGCGTAACGTGACGGCTGGTGTGTGTATGGGGGCGAAGGGGTGTGGGGGCACCCGAGATCCGAGTGGCCCGATAGCGCCACCTGTCAACTCAAATCTGCGTTATCGGCGCGTCCGTGGGGACGCCGACGATGGTGTGGACGATACCCGCCAGGCGGCGTGGCGCTCTGGGTGGCGCGATGTCCCGCCCCCTGGCGGCCAAACAGCATGATCACCGGGCGCCATCAGCTGCCGGGACGCCGGGGTGTTTATCGTCGACAGCCGGGGCAGCGCCATGGCGGCCATGACGTCACGGCACTGATTGCACGCGCATGACTGTCGAATGGCACTTGTGCCGTGTGAAGATATTGGAATATGTGAAGGGTTTTAATGCGCAAAAACCTATTTAAAAAATTGGTTTCAATTGTTTTCTGTAAAATAAAATTTATTGTTGGTTGGTTGGAGCTTTACGTCCTGGTAACATGTCAGGTCATACCAGGATGGGAACCGACTTGTGGCAGTGGCACTCATGGTGGCTTTATAATGCTTCCTCACTCGGAGACCAGGCTGTCAGCACCATGACCTGATATCCCGCTCAGTCATATTATCCTGATAATGAGCCAACCAGTCCTTGCCCTATCCTAATAATGCCAAGCGCCTGGTTAGGAAGCGAAAAGTATCCATGTTTAAGTCATTGGATTGATTCAACCAGGGATTGAACTTGTGGGTTCGAATCCCAGAATCGACCAAAACGGGGGACGGACGCTCAACTCATTTGACCATCCCTTCTGGTCTGTGCCGTGTAACGACATTGGAATATATTAATGGTTCAGGTGCAACAACCAAACAATCCGTTTTAGTTGTTTTCTGTGAAATAAAGGCTTATTGTTGCGATTTCCAGTTAATGTCTATCAATTTCAAATTGAGTCGAGCATTATATGGGTGGGGAGGATATGCCAGTTTCTGGAAAAGAAAAAAAAAACAGCAACAGATTTGAATAGCGGAATGTTGGCAGCTTCAGTTCAAACGTGGTAGCCATGGTTTCATTTCGGCCTGGATGGTGTCTGTCTGTTTTTGTGTGCTTGAACCCTTCATATAGATCACTATTCAACAACGAATAACTCAGTTCATCCATCATATTAAATGAAAGTAAATGGTTTTGTCTACTTGTAAGTAACTTAATAGTGTCTTTCTGTGTGTGTCTGTGTATGCGCGCAGGGTGATTTTCAAATAGGCATCCTGCTGTCGGTTTTACGCGAATTAAAATCATACACCCCCCACCTTATGCATTCAGACTAGAGACCATCTCCACCACAAACCTCTGATGGTAATAGGAGGCTAATGTTGTGGGTGGCAGTTCATTGTGTTGTATGCACTGTTGGAAAGCACCACTCCACCCTCTGACGGAAATAGAAGGTTAATGTTGTGGGTGGCAGTTCATTGTGTTGCCTGCACTGTTGGAAAGCACCACTCCACCCTCTGACGGTAATAGAAGGCTAATGTTGTGGGTGGCAGTTCATTGTGTTGCATGCACTGTTGGAAAGCACCACTCCACCCTCTGACAGTAATAGAAGGTTAATGTTGTGGGTGGCAGTTCATTGTGTTGCATGCACTGTTGGAAAGCACCACTCCACCCTCTGACAGTAATAGAAGGCTAATGTTGTGGGTGGCAGTTCATTGTGTTGCCTGCACTGTTGGAAAGCACCACTCCACCCTCTGACGGTAATAGAAGGCTAATGTTGTGGGTGGCAGTTCATTGTGTTGTATGCACTGTTGGAAAGCGCCACTCCACCCTCTGACGGAAATAGAAGGTTAATGTTGTGGGTGGCAGTTCATTGTGTTGTATGCACTGTTGGAAAGCACCACTCCACCCTCTGACGGTAATAGAAGGCTAATGTTGTGGGTGGCAGTTCATTGTGTTGTATGCACTGTTGGAAAGCACCACTCCACCCTCTGACGGTAATAGAAGGCTAATGTTGTGGGTGGCAGTTCAATGTGTTGTATGCACTGTTGGAAAGCGCCACTCCACCCTCTGACAGTGGAGGGCATGGTTGTGGGTGGCAGTTCATTGTGTTGCCTGCACTGTTGGAAAGCACCACTCCACCCTCTGACGGTAATAGAAGGCTAATGTTGTGGGTGGCAGTTCATTGTGTTGTATGCACTGTTGGAAAGCACCACTCCACCCTCTGACGGTAATAGAAGGTTAATGTTGTGGGTGGCAGTTCATTGTGTTGTATGCACTGTTGGAAAGCACCACTCCACCCTCTGACGGTAATAGAAGGCTAATGTTGTGGGTGGCAGTTCATTGTGTTGTATGCACTGTTGGAAAGCACCACTCCACCCTCTGACGGTAATAGAAGGTTAATGTTGTGGGTGGCAGTTCATTGTGTTGCCTGCACTGTTGGAAAGCACCACTCCACCCTCTGACAGTAATAGAAGGCTAATGTTGTGGGTGGCAGTTCATTGTGTTGCATGCACTGTTGGAAAGCACCACTCCACCCTCTGACAGTAATAGAAGGCTAATGTTGTGGGTGGCAGTTCATTGTGTTGCCTGCACTGTTGGAAAGCACCACTCCACCCTCTGACAGTAATAGAAGGCTAATGTTGTGGGTGGCAGTTCATTGTGTTGCATGCACTGTTGGAAAGCACCACTCCACCCTCTGACGGTAATAGAAGGCTAATGTTGTGGGTGGCAGTTCATTGTGTTGTATGCACTGTTGGAAAGCACCACTCCACCCTCTGACAGTAATAGAAGGTTAATGTTGTGGGTGGCAGTTCATTGTGTTGCCTGCACTGTTGGAAAGCGCCACTCCACCCTCTGACGGTAATAGAAGGCTAATGTTGTGGGTGGCAGTTCATTGTGTTGCATGCACTGTTGGAAAGCACCACTCCACCCTCTGACGGTAATAGAAGGCTAATTTGTGGGTGGCAGTTCATGTGTTGCATGCACTGTTGGAAAGCACCACTCCACCCTCTGACAGTATAGAAGCTAATGTTGTGGGTGGCAGTTCATGTGTTGTGCACTGTTGGAAAGACCACTCCACCCTCTGACGGTAATAGAAGGCTAATGTTGTGGGTGGCAGTTCATTGTGTTGCCTGCACTGTTGGAAAGCACCACTCCACCCTCTGACGGTAATAGAAGGCTAATGTTGTGGGTGGCAGTTCATTGTGTTGTATGCACTGTTGGAAAGCGCCACTCCACCCTCTGACGGTAATAGAAGGTTAATGTTGTGGGTGGCAGTTCATTGTGTTGCATGCACTGTTGGAAAGCACCACTCCACCCTCTGACGGTAATAGAAGGCTAATGTTGTGGGTGGCAGTTCATTGTGTTGCATGCACTGTTGGAAAGCACCACTCCACCCTCTGACAGTAATAGAAGGCTAATGTTTGGTGGCAGTTCATTGTGTTGCATGCACTGTTGGAAAGCACCACTCCACCCTCTGACAGTAATAGAAGGCTAATGTTGTGGGTGGCAGTTCATTGTGTTGCCTGCACTGTTGGAAAGCGCCACTCCACCCTCTGACAGTAATAGAAGGCTAATGTTGTGGGTGGCAGTTCATTGTGTTGTATGCACTGTTGGAAAGCACCACTCCACCCTCTGACAGTAATAGAAGGCTAATGTTGTGGGTGGCAGTTCATTGTGTTGTATGCACTGTTGGAAAGCGCCACTCCACCCTCTGACAGTAATAGAAGGCTAATGTTGTGGGTGGCAGTTCATTGTGTTGCATGCACTGTTGGAAAGCACCACTCCACCCTCTGACGGTAATAGAAGGCTAATGTTGTGGGTGGCAGTTCATTGTGTTGTATGCACTGTTGGAAAGCACCACTCCACCCTCTGACAGTAATAGAAGGCTAATGTTGTGGGTGGCAGTTCATTGTGTTGTATGCACTGTTGGAAAGCACCACTCCACCCTCTGACGGTAATAGAAGGCTAATGTTGTGGGTGGCAGTTCATTGTGTTGTATGCACTGTTGGAAAGCACCACTCCACCCTCTGACGGTAATAGAAGGCTAATGTTGTGGGTGGCAGCTAAGTGTTGGAATGGTTCTAAAGAGTATGCCCATCACCAGCTTGCCTATTAATGGTAATTGCAAGAACTAATGTTGTGGGTAGCAGTTCAATGTGTAGCATGCACTGTTACTAGTGTTAGCGGTCCTATGTAGAAGATTTCCACCACCAACGTGTGAGAATGGGTGTGTGGGTATGTAATTGTGGGCATGAATGTACGTGTGTGGTATGGGTGTGTGGTGAGAGGAGGATATGTGTGTATGGGGGTCATGTGTCTATGGATGTGTGGCGGGGTTGTATGGACTAGTGGTATGAGTGTGTGAATATGGGTGTATGGGTATCAATGTGTGGGTGTGTGAATATGGTTGTATGGGTATGGGTGTGTAGGTATGGATGTGTGACTATGGTGGTGTGGGTGGGTGTGGATATGGGTGTATGTGTATCAAAGTGTGGGGTTGTGGGTATGGGTGTGTGGGTGTATGGATATGGGTATGTGGGTGTCAATGTGTGGGTGTGTGGATATGGGTGTGTGGGTGTGGGTGTGTGGATATAGGTGTGTGGGTGTGTGAATATGGGTGTGTGGGTGTGTGGATATGGGTATGTGGGTATCAATGTGTGGGTGTGTGGATATGGGTGTGTGGGTGTGGGTGTGTGGATAGAGGTGTGTGGGTGTGTGAATATGGGTGTGGATATGGCTGTATAGGTATGGGTGTGTGGGTGTGGGTGTGTGGATTCGGGTGGATATGGGTGTGTGTGGGTGTGAGTGTGTGGATACGTGTGTGGATGTGTGGATATGGGTGTATAGGTATGGGTGTGTGGATTTATGGATATGGGTGTGTGGGTATCGGTGTGTGGGTGTGTGGATATGGGTACATAGGTATGGGTGTGTGGGTGTATGGATATGGGTGTGTGGGTATCGGTGTGTGGATGTGTGGATATGGGTGTATAGGTATGGGTGTGTGGGTGTATGGATATGGGTGTGTGGGTGTATGGATACGGGTGTTTATGTGTTATGTGTGTGTGGATATGGGTGTGTGGGTATCGGTGTGTGTCTGTGTGGATATGGGTGTGTGAGTGTGTGGATATGAATGTGGGAACCCCAGCGTATCGTGAGTGGTACATGGAGTTATTCCTTTTCACCAGGTACAGCTGTAAAGAATGCGTTAGTTTGTGGGCCAATATTGCTATGCGGGTATTGCAGTACCTCTGATACCTTAGGTGTTAAATACCTCAGGGAGTTTGACGCCCCTGTCTTGCAAAGTTGTAAACCACTGCCTTGTGGTACAGGTTCTTGATAGAACCAAAGGCTAAGGGAGTAAACCCTAACAGAAAACCATGTTACCGTGGCAGCATTAAGGGTGGTGATTAAGGGTGGTGATGAATGGAACTCCCAACATCTCCCGACCAGCCACTGCAGGGACAAATAGTTTGCGCCTGTCTTTGACGTGTTCTTGGCGGTGTGAGACCTCTATTTGCTCCCAGAGAGAGTGCCGCTAGTAACTTGCAAAAGCCAGCAGCACTTCAACACTTTGCAAGCAGCTTTTATGAAATGTCCAACTGCATGAAATAACATCACTCTCACAGCAGAGATCTAATTGGAGAGCGGCAGTTAACTAATGAAAGCAGTCTTTGTCGCATTGCGACTGACAGCATGATGATGATGAAGTGCTCAGGCCAATTCTTTCTTGGGTATTGTAAACTGGGTTTTTTTCTTGCAAGATTTATACTGCCTATCATGGATAAGTCTGAATAGACTTGTTTTCACCATTAGACAGTTTGTCGATAGAAAGCCCGTTTACCGACCCAAAGGATTTTTAACCTCCCACACCACATAGACATGGTATGAGAGCAACTGGCCTTTGATGATGCTGTAAGTTATACAAAGTGGTGGAAATCCGAATTGGCAGAGGTGGGGGCACAGGGAATCGAACCACTGACCTTCAGATTAGGAGTCTGACCTAGAAAAAAGTCAGACACTCTAACCACTCCGCCACAGAGAACACCACTGTTATTAAGGTGCCGTTTATTTAAATTAAATCTCTGTCCGAAACAGGATACGGATGTGTGCACATATATGCATGTATATATGCATATTATATATATATATATATATATATGCTATGGGTATAAACAGTAAAAATCTTGTCTGAAAAATCTCTTGCAAAAATAGTCAGTTAAACTTTCAGTAAAGCTGCAAAGTGCGATGAAAACATCAACTTTCCAAAACCAAAACAGTTATCTAAATTTGATTCTAAATAATGTTATCTAACTTAGATATCGGTCCACTTAGCAAACATTTATCGCCACACAGAAGGGAATACTTAGGCACTTGAATAGAACCTGATACTGCAGAAAGTTATGGTGTCAGAGTTTTGGCATGTTTGCCAAAATTAATATGGCATGGTTGCACTTCAAATATCTCAAAAGTTAGCTATTTAAAATAAAACTTACTTCATGCTAAAGTGAGGTAGCTATTTAAAATAAAACTTACTTCATGCTAAAGTGAGGTACATTATAACGATCAACCTAATGTATTTATCTAAGAAAATGTCAGAAACTCAAAACCATCGGACTATGCAACTTTAATAGTGACACACAATATAACTTATTATCGACACACACCAGACGGGATGGCCGAATGAGTTGAACATCCGTCTCCTGTTTTGGGAGATCGGTGGATCCGAACCCATGGGTTTGTGGGTTTGAACCCTGGTCGAGTCAAACCTATAACCTAAAAATTGATACTTGTCGGTTCCTAGCCAGGTGCTCGTCACTCTTAGGATAGGGCAAGGACTGGTTGGCTCAGTGTCAGGATAATGTGACTGAGTGGTCATGGTGATTGTGGCCTGGTCTCCCAGTGGGACAACACTATAAAGTCACCATGAGTGCGCACTGCCACAAGTCAGTACCTATCCTGATATGACCGTCGATGTTGCTAGGACATAAAACAACAAAAAACTAACTATTATTGACACAAAATAACTTAGTAACATTAAGAGACAATGCGAATGGGCATGCATACACATCCTCTACACTGGTGATATATGTTTAGCTGCATTAGGGTGTGTGGGTGTGTGTATGTGTGTGTTTGTGTATATTGTCCCCGTGGTCCTTGATTTATGGCCCTTTAGAAGGCCCTAAGTGGGACACGGAGCGCCCAGTGCCAGTTAGGGTAGGCGCTGCCTGTCAACACGCACCAATCTGGGGCTTTGAGACAGGCGCGCAATTCTTTATTAATAAGTCGCTAGAAGCGTGCGCTTGTCGCCGCACACATACACATACACACACACCGCTCCCCCCCCCCCCTGCCCTCCACCCCAGCCCCCCGCCACACTACCCCACCCACTCACCCACACGCCCCCTGGCGGCCGGATCCATCAGCGCACACCGGAAGCAGTTCTTTGACGACACATCACATTTCGCCCGGGCCACAGACGCCCGCCATTGTGCGATTTCGCGCCTCGCTGCAGAGGCAACAAAACGCCGCGTCTCGTCGCGCATGAAATATGGAAGACGGGAAAGCTTCGGGCGCAGCGCGCCCCGGGGTTCCCAACTTGTACGGCACGGAGGGTTCACGGGCGCCATGAAAGGTAGACCTGACCTCGGCAGGTCCCGGCGGGAGGGAAGAGGCGGAGAGAGGGGAGGGGGGAGCGGGGCTGGGTGGGGCTGGGGAGGAGTCCGGGGGAGGGGGGCGGGGGGAGCCGGGGAGCGGGGCGGTGGCGGGGTGGAGTCTGGAGGGGGGAGGCCGGGGAAAGTGTGCGCTTGTTGTCGGGGAACGGGGAGGCGCGGACGTCGCCGGTTGTCGTCTGCTGTCGCTAGGATCGCTGTTGTCGTCTGCTCCCTGACCTCGGCGCTTTCAAGTCGGGTGGCCCCCTTGACGGCTCGGCGCGGTCCATCACCCGGGGCGGGCGGGTGGGGGGAGGGGGATGGGAATGAAGATGCTGACCCGACAGGTACACCAGGACCCGCCCCCCCCCCTCCCTCCCTTACCCGCCCCCCGCCCGCGCGCCTCCTCCTGACTCCGGCACTATTCATCCTCATTTCGGCGCATGCGCGCGGGTTCTCGCGAAGGCCTTGCGAGAGCCATAAACTTGGCGCCGAATGAGGGGTCGGGACCCCCGTCTTTTTTAACCCGTACTGCCGCGCCCCCTCTCGGCCGGTCTGTCGAGTATTGTGTGCGCAGTAATGGATATGGCCGTGTGCACTCCCTTGTATCCTGCAATAGAACCCCCAGCCTCAATACCGTGCCCCTCTGCCCCCTCCCCCGTACCCGGCCCAGCTCCCGATCCACCCTGCCCTCAACCTCACCCTACACACACCGACACCCACACCCACACCGATACCCCCACATCCACACCAACACCAACACCAAAACCAACACCAACACCCACACCTGACGGACACCCACACCCACACACACCCACCTCCACTCACACCCACACATAAACACACCCACACACCTACAAACACACACCCACACCCACACAAACACGCCCACGCCCACACAACCACATCAACACACACACCCTCACCCACACCCATACCCACACCCACACAAACACACCCACACAAACACCACCAACACCCACACCCATACACCCACCCACAAACCAGCACCCACACCCACACCCACACACCTACACACCCACACCCACGCCCACACACCCACACACCCACACACCTACACCCACACACCCACACCCACCCACACCCACACCCACACACATACACACAGAGCCTTGCTACTCTCCAAAACCAATCCTTCCTAGAGGTTAAAAAAAAAGTCCTCTCTTTTCCTGTGACTAAAAACAGTTTTATGGACAGTGGAATTGGACATGATTGCACGCGGCCGAGAACAAATAGGGGGCGCCTCGAGTGGCGGGCGGGAACAGGAAGCAACAGTTGACAGATATTAGAACGGGTAGTGAGGGAAATTAGATGAACGCCCTCCAGGGCAGTGCCTGTCTGCAGCAGGGCAGTAATTGTGTGAGGCTAACTTTATGGCTGGGAAATAATGGGATGAAATGGGGAATCAAATCAAGGCGAGGGTGTGGAGGTACGGCTAAAACAGGCGAATTTCATCAAAAGACTGGGGTTTAATTGAATGAGAGCGCGATCCCTGACGCAAACTCGACGCTGAGAGACCGTGATAGATAGCCTGCCGTGTCCTGAGGGTGTGACGTACATACAAGTGGTGCCATCTCGTGGGCAGTGGACGCAAACACTTAAGAGGTTTATATACAGTAAAACCTCTCTAAATCGACCGACCTTGGGACTGAATTTAAGTGGTCCATTTAGGGAGGTTGTCGGTTTAGGGAGTTAAGAGTATGGTTGCAATCGAGTCATGGTGTCAGCGGCTTGATTTCCCAGTGGGGCAGTACTATAAAGTCGCCATGAGTGCGCACTGTCACAAGTCGGTACCCGTCCTGATATGACGTAAAACTCAATATATATATTTATATATATAAATATGATCACTGTATATATATATATATATATATATATATATATACCGGTATATATACAGTAAAACCTCTCTAAATTGACCGACCTTGGGACTGACTTTAAGTGGTCCATTTAGGGAGGTTGTCGGTTTAGGGAGTTAGGGTATGGTTGCAATGGTATTGCTAGGACCCAAATGAAGCGGGCGATATAGGGGAGTGGTCGATCTGTGGAAGTGGTCGGTTAGAGAGGTTTTACTGTATATAGAATGCACAGGCGGGCCATCGTCAAATCACCCAGTGTACAGCCCCTCCTCACTCCCGCCCCCCTCACCCCTCACCCCAGCCAAGGCTCGATGGGCACTTGGGTAATTCGTTAGTGATGAGACACTTTGATTATTCTATTTAAAGCTGCGTAGTCCGATGAAACTACCAGATTTTCAAAACTACCAGATTTTCAAAACCGAAGCACTTACGTAGATTGCAGCCTACATATCCAACTTAGATGCCGGGGCACTCAGTAAAGGTTCATAGTTCGATGAAAGCATAACATTTCCACAAGTGAAACCCTTATTTAGATTTGAATATAAATAGCCAACTTAGATACTGGTGCAGTTATTAAAGCTGCATAGTCCGATGAAATATCAAATTTTCAAAACCAAACCAATTATCTAGATTTGATTTTACATATGTAACTTAGATGCTGATGCACTTATTAAGCATTTGTTTCTGCATAGAAGGCAATACTGAGTCAATTTAACAGAACCTGTTACTGCAGAAATCTATGGTGTCAGAGTTTTGGCAAGCTTGCCAAAACTAATTTTCCATGTTTGCACTCAAAATATCTCAAAAGTTTACAATTTAAAATAAAAGTAACTTTGAACTAATGTAAAGTAGATACTAATGATCAATCTAATATATTTATCTCAGAAAAAATACAGAAATTCAAAACCATTGGACTATGCAACTTTAAGCATTTGATCCTACATCGAAGGGTAGTAGTTAATGTTACTGCTGAAGGCTATCGGGTCAGAGTTTTGGCAAGCATGCGAAATTACTTTTGCATGACCAGACGGGATGGTGGAATGAGTTAGAGCGTCCGTCTCCCGCGTTGGTAGATCGTGGGGTCGTGGGTTCGAACCCTGGTCGAGTTACATCAATGACTTAAAAATTGATACTTGTCGCTTTCTAGCCTGGCGCTCGGCATTATTAGGATAGGGCAAGGACTGGTTGGCTCAGTGTTAGGATAATGTGACTGAGTGGGATATCAGGTCATGGTGCTGGTAGCCTGGTCTTCCAGTGGGGCAGCACTATAAAGTCGCCATGAGTGCGCACTGTTATAAGTCGGTACCCGTCCTGATATGACCTTAGATGTTGCTAAGACGTAAAACAACAACAAACTTTTGCATGATTTCACTTCAAATATCTCCTAAGATAGTCATTTTGAGGCAAAGTTACTTCAGGCGTGGTAGTAAGGTAGATTATAAAGATCAACCTAATATATTTATCTCAGAAAATGATCGAATCTCAAAAGTATCGGACCATGCAACTCTAAGCCTGTGTTTCTGGATAGATGGGAGTACTAAGCCATTTAACAGGGCATGTTAGTAGTTCCTGCTGAAACCTATGCCTATGGTGCCAAAGCTTTGATGTGTTTGCCAACATTAATTTTGCAACTTTTCACTTCAAATATCTCAAAAGTTAGTTACTTAAAATAAAAGTTACTTCAAACTAAAGATATAACTTAAAACCCGCCACAAACAATCAATATGTGCTTCCAAAGTTAACTTAGAAAATATATATAAGAAATTATAACCATGTTTGCACAACAAACATTTCTTGGGTCACTTTATAAAACAACATACCATTTCGAAATCCTAAAATGCCTTTTTTTGTTTGTTTAATATGTTATATGCTAGCAACATCCAAGGTCATATCAGGACGGGTTCCGACTTGACACAGTGTATTTTCAGGGATACTGTATAGTGCTGCCCCTCTTGGAGATATGGCCACCGGTACCATGACCTGATATCTAACTCAGTCACACTATCCTTATATTGAGAGAACCAGTCCTTGCATATTCTTATTAATATTCAGTGGAAGGCTAGGTAGCGACTAGTATCAAGTCGCTTTGACTTGGCCAGGATTGGAACCCCCGACCTTCCGCGCGATAAGCCAGTGCTCTGATGCGTTCTAAAATAATTAATCCAAAAATGATTAAAAACTGCCAAAATGTGAGGGCAGAACTGGGGTGATCAGATATGTTGAGGCTATGCATGTAAAAGTTGAATGGTCCGATGAAATATATATTTTTCAAAAGGAAAATACTTATCTACATTTGATTCATTATACCCAACTTAGATATTGGTGTATTAACTAGTAATTTGGGACAGCATACACAAAATAATCAGTGAATCTACTACCTTATCCCATTGAATGCTTACTTTGAGGGAGCCATTAGACAGGGATCCCACAAACGAATTAGCTCATTCTCGTGATCTGATTTGTATTGCCCGCATTCCCAATACCATATATGACATTAGTCAGGTTCTAAGACATACACATTACTAGGTCAACTCACATTACGTGACCATCGCGAGATAGTAATCTGTGTCATAGGTACAGGCCTTTTGGCAAGCTTGTCGAAATGATTTTTGGTTCTTTCAGCTTAAATTACTCTGAAATTAGCATGTTTTCATCAACATTACTCTGGACTAATGATTAGTAGGTTTTAATGATCAGTTTGATATATTTATCTAAGAAATAAGACAACAATTCAAACGCCATCGGACTATGCAACTTTAATTACCAATAAACTATGCATCCCGTACTGCATCTCATTGAAGGACCAGGTGGAATGACTGAATGAGTTATGCTAGGTACACACCTACCGTTTACGATGCGATTCGCGCATACGACCTCATTAGTCGGTAGGTGGGTGCGGGACCATAGTACACCAGACGTCCGCGATTTGCGATTACAACTCAGTTTTAGGCCTTAAAACTGAAATCGCAAGCAATTCAAAAAACAAATCGGGACGATTGCAAATCGGGAGGTGCGTGCGGTCGGTGGTATCTTAAACGGTATATGCGTGCTAGCCGCCGACCGTTCGCGTCTGAGTTTTAACAATCAACGAATCACCGGGCCGGAAAAAGGACACATGACAGTGTCTTAACCAAAATATTCTAATCGGCGGCTATATATTAATATTTTCTAATCGACGAATGTAAACTAAACAAATACGTAGCAGGCGCAAGGAAATTCCGCCGGTTCGGCGGCTACATATTAGACCCAAATCTATTCAAAAACCCACCAGGAGCGTGGATCGCAGCCGCAAATCGGACGTTATATGTGCGCGTCCAGTCGGTATATGTGCGCATCCCTTATCTTCGGTTTTAATTGCGATCGGGTCGCGATCGGGTCACGTCGGGCGCAAAGTTTTAGTGCGCGAGTCGTAAACGGTAGGTGTGTACCTAGCATAAAGCGTCCATCTCCTGTTTTGGGAGATCGGGGAATCCGAACCCATGGGTTTGTGGGTTCGAACCCTGTTCGAGTCAAACCAATGACTTAAAAATTTATACTTCTCACTTCCTAGCCAAGCGCTCGGCATTATTAGGATAGGCCAAGGACTGGATGCCTCTGTGTCAGGATAATGTGACGAGGATATCAGGTCATGGTGCTGGTGGCCTGGTCTCGCAGTGGGGCAGCAGTATAAAGTCGCCGTGAATGCACACTGTCACAAGTCGGTAGCTGTCCTGATATGATCGTAGGTGTTGCCCGGATGTAAAACGCCAACAACCAACCAACCAACCTAGTCCCACAAGCAAATGAACTTGCCCGGCTAACCTCTACTCGCAGCATCACTGCCACCTGGTGATTCACACTGACACTACAGGGCGGCGTACTTCCAGAGTTTCCCGATAGATGGCGCCAGAATAGCAAGTCCCGTTCTTTAGTTGCCTCGTCTGTAATAATATTAATATTAACAGGATGCCCACCTCATCCCACCTGGCAATAATCGCACGACCTTCATTGAATTTTCTTCCCGGGGAAGTTTGATGAGTTCTTCATAATCTGACTATTTCGTAAAGCTTACGACCACACCTGAAACTTAACTTCAGACAGGGTGGCCGAATGAGTTAGAGCATCTGTCTCCCTTGTTGGGAGATCGTTGGACAATGGGTTCGAACCCTCGTCGAATCAAACCAATGACTTAAAAATGTATACTTGTCGCTTCCTAGCCAGGTGCTCGGCATTATTAGGATAGGGCAAAGGGGCAGTGGAATGAGGAAGACCAATCGTCTGCAATTGAAATTTCTCCTGCTTAAACAACTAATGTACACACAAAAAACAAAGACAAAAACTTTGGAAGCAAATATTAAAGCTGCATAGTCCGATGAGGCATCAAAATTACAAAATGAAAATAATTATCTAGATTTGATTCTACATATCTAACTTTTAGACACTGGTGCAAATATTGAGCATTATCTCTGCACAAAAGGGAATACTGAGTCAATTTAAAGCTGCATGGTCCGATGAAATATGAAATTTTCAAAACCAAAACAATTATCTAGATTTGATTTTTACATATCTAAATTAGATACTGATGCACTTATTGAACATTTGATTCTGCATAGAAGGGAATACTGAGTCAATTTAATAGAACATGTTACTGTAGAGGTCTATGGTGTCATTTTCCTTGTTTGCTCTTCAAATATCTCAAAAGTTTACCAGTTAAAATAAAAGTAACTTTAAACTAATGTAAAGTAGATACTAGTGATCGATCTGATATATTTATCTCAGTAAAATTACAGAAACTCAAAACTATCGGACTACGCAACTTTAATAGAACCGATTACCACATAAGCTTATGGTGGGAGAGCTTTGGCATGCTTGTCAAAACTAATTTGACATGTTTGTACTTCAAATACCTCAAAAGCTATCCATTTAAAATAAAAGTGACAATATCAGACTACATATACATATTTTGTAAATAACTGTAATGTCACATGGCTGGAACATCAATGGCGCTGACAAAAGACTTTATTCAGTGAATAAACTATATTTACAAACAAACAAACACAACAACAACACATTCACATGACAGAAACTCAAAACTATGCAACTTTATGGTTGTATTGTATTGTAATACAGGTTGTATTGTATACAAGTAGACACTTCGAGCTTTGTAGGCCTACTGCAACTATGCTGTGTTGTCTCTGTTGACGCTGAGTCTGCTGAAGTAATCATTTAACGCAATGATAATTTAACCCTCCCATTCATAATTGTATTTCAAAATAAATAAATAAATATATAACCATCAGTGTTCGATGTTGTTCTTCCTTCTTAATCGGCAGTATACACACAGATAATGCAATGTGCCAAATCAGGCTTTTACTGAACTGAATAGTTTAGTAAAAGCCTATCCAAAAATGTGATTAAAATAACAGATTTTTACCAAAGGTAAATTTAATTTTCACAAATTCCACCTTTCTTGTAATGAAATAATCATGGAGTAATTAACAAACCAATATAACAGTTTTTAAAGAAGAAAAAAAAGAGTATCTTTTTGAAGGTATGCTTCCGATGTTTATCTCAATTTTTGGATTGGCATTTACGGGGATTTGCGCCTGAACTCTTCATAATTATCTCTAAATCCACAGTTCTCTATTTCCAGACTTAAATGCAGAGGATTCAAACCATCAGATTCCGCAAGACTAAGCTGACGTTGATATATAAAATCTTGACATTATACTTCACATATTTAATTGTAAATGCACCTATCGACGTTTTGGGTCGACAGATTAAATTGAAAGGGAAAGTAAGGACAGATAAGTTCGATAGAATCATGACATTTTGGTTTACAGATTGAATTAAATGGGTAACAGACCAGACGGGATGGCCGAATGAGTTAGAGCGTCCGTCTCTGGTGTTGGTAGATCATGGTGTAAAGTCCACGGCTGGAATCTGTGTTTGTTTAGGCAGGCTATAATGAAATCAATACAGGCAAGAACAGAAAGGAAGAGTATAAAGAATGAAAGTAGAGAGAGAGACAATGCCCTCAGGTTTATTATTTATAGTGGTACATGGATCTGGTATGGCATACCACCTGACCGTGTTCTCCAATGAGAATCAAGCATTTACAATTCCACCAATGAACATCAAGCATTCCTGTGTCACCGTGGCGACAATGATCTGCCCACCACCCCCATGCTGTGTAGCTGTTTGGCCACCACCTGCCTGAGCTGAGTGTGTGGTGATCCGTGACTAACAGAGGGGGGAGGTGTAGTGGGTAGAGCTCTAAGTGCCACTTACAGACTATCTGACGAAGACACAATGACTATTGACCATGAGTAAAATATCACCAGCAACTACATAAATACATTCATGCACCTGGCACTATATACCATTTACCATTATAGACCATTTGCATTCCCCCACCAATGCGTTTTATCGGAATATTTTACAATGGGATCGTGGGTTCGAACCCTGGTCAAATCAAACAATAGCTTAACAATTTATACTTGTAGATTCCTAGCCTGGCGCTCGGCATTAATAGGATAGGGCAAGGAGCAGTGGAATGAGGAAGACCAACCGCCCACGATTTAAATTTCCCCTCCTTAATCAACTTAATGCGCAAACAAAACACACACAGACAAAACTAAGGACGAATAGGTTCGGTTGACAGATTAAACTGAAAAGGTAAAAAAGGATAAATATAATATATATAGGACCATAACATTTGGGTGGACAGGTTACATTAGAAAGGTAAGTCAAAGACAAATTTTGTAATTTAGATGCTCTGAAATGCCACTTCTATCCATTTCAGGGAAGTTACATACTGGGTGTTTTTTGTTGTTGGTGTTTTTGTGTTTTTTCAGGGGTGGATGTAACTCACTCCCTCTCCCCCCCCCCCCCCCGCGGGCCATGGCCCTGACATTTCAATGTCTATCAGGAATTCAATAGACGCAATGTACTCTATATGCACTACATATTTTTTTTGGTACATTAGTTGTTTAAGCAGCGAACATTTCAGTCGCAGATGACTGGTCTTCCTTGTTCCACTGCTCCTTGCCCTATCCCAGTAATGCCAAGTGTCTGACTAGGAAGCAACAAGTAGCAATTTTTAAGTCATTGGGTTGACTCGACCAGGATTCGAACCCATGATCCCACGATCCCACAATCCCCCGATCTACCAACACGGGAGACAGACTCTCGAACTCATTCTGCCATCCTGTCTGGTTATAATATATGATTAGGTAACGACAGTCATTTTTTAGATCTTTAAGCTGTGTAATTAATTAAGGTTAATCACACAGTGCTAGTTAAATGTAGAATAATACAACAAACAGAAAGCTTCTATCTTGTTTACTTTTCAAGATATATTTACCTTTTACAATTTGTTTTATTTACTTGAACAAAATTTCCTTTTAACACTGAATGAAACATGAAGTGTTTCATTTTTTTGGGGCATAATTAGAATTTGTTTAAAATATATGTGTATCATATACCAAATTAAAGCTCAATTTGTGATATTAATAGCCTGTGTTGCCAACGGTGATTCAGCGCCGACACAAAACAAAACCACATGCTTTAGTACTTGTTCTGATTAATGTGATGCAAAAGAATATGCTAATTAGCAAAAGTGTCTGTGATAAAGTGCCTTTTGGTGTATTGTCTTAATATACAGCCCAAGTAATTTTGGTATCAAAATAAAGAATAAAGCATTAGTTCATTCACAGTACTTTCTGGCTATTTTTAAATTTAAATATACACTCGAATAAGAGTATTTAAAAACAAGCAATTTTCAAAGACTCTCATACTTTCTTCCAGTGTTTTCTAAGTGCTACCTGTACCTAATATGATGTATCACACCAGGAAGTATTTGATGTGCCTCTCTGGTTAATGGATCTAAGAACTGACTCATCGATCTCAGAAGGCACTAAGCAAACATGCTTATAATATTTGCATGAGAAATGCATAGCAACTAATCCCGTTCACAAAGTCCTCTCAACGATAGTTGTGTCTGCCCAATATATGACATTGACAATAAGCTGAATGAGTTAGAGTTTCTGTCTCCCGTGTTGGCAGATTGTGAGGTCATGTGTTCGAACCCTGGTCAAGTCAAACCAATGACTTAAAAAATTGATACTTGTTGCTTCCTAGCCAGGCACTCGGCATTATTAGGATAGGGCAAGGAGCAGTGGAATGAGGAAGACCAATTGTCCACGATTGAAATTTCCCCTGCTTAAACAACTAACGTACCAACAAATAAAGCGTGTTTTGTTAGTTTATTGGAGTTTTACGTCCTGGTAACATCTAAGGTCATATCAGGACGGTTCACAATAAGCAATTCTGGACAGAAAAAATAGGTGTTTGTTGCTTTGAGTTGTCACACAATCGAGATGTTGAAACCGGCACCCTAGATATCCGATTGTATTCCATTGTGATCATGCAGTTATAAGGAATGTTAATAAACCAGACATTAAATGAGATTACCACGACAAAAACAACTTACTTTATTCACAATTTTGCTCAAGAATGCTCAATTCCCATTGTGGGGAAGGCGGCGGGTGATACTCTACAATGAACCCATGTAACTATATAAGCAATAAACCAGAGGCCGGCACTCTCTTCTCTTCTCTCCTATTATTCTTTGCTCTCTTTCTTTCTCGTTGTCTATATTGTTTTCCTCATAGCCTACGCGCACAGCCACAGATCCGAGCATTAGATTCTACAATGGTATAAGAGCAACTGGCCTTTGATGATGCTGTAAGTTATACACAGTGGGGGAAATCCAAATTGGCAGAGATGATGGCATGGGGAGTCGAACCACCTACCTTCAGATTAGGAGTCCAACCTAGGCAAAAGTTATACGCTCCAACCACTGCGCCATATATTATGATCAACTCTGAGTAGTCATAATTTGCATGGCTTGATACAACCTATTCTCTAGGAGTTATTTAGGATTCAACCCAAGTTTACAATTACATACAAACAGGCAAAAAAAAGTTTGTTTTATTTAACAACACCTCTAGAGCGCATTGATTTTTATCATTGGCAATTGGACATCAAACATATGGTGATTCTGACATATTTCTCTGGAGGAAACCTGCGGCTGCCACACAGGCTACTCTTTCCGATAAGCATGTGTGGGGTCTTTTATATGCACTTTCCCACAGACAGGACATAACAGACCACAGCCGTTGATGAACCAGTTGTGCACCACTGGTTGGAATGGAAAATAGCACACACTGCACATGTGTCCACACCTTCACAGGCGAACACTCTACTGCCTGAGCTACGTCCCGCTCCAACATACAGGCGATGCACTTACATAATTATTTATATATATATGCATATATATATATATATATATATATATATATATATGAGCCTTTCTCAAAAGGTGGTAACTCTTTTTTTGTGTGTCCATTGTAATGATTGACACAAAACAGCACAGAAATGATTACACTGAAAACACAAGGACATTTGCTTCAAATCAATATGTATTCTATTAGGATTATGAAACGACATGTAAAAAAAAACACGTTTATCCTGAGTAAAGGCATAAGCAGACTACTATCGATCACTACAATGGACAAAGTTTTGTCCCATATTGCTTAGCACCTTTTGAGACTGTCTCATATATATATATATATATATATATATATATATATATATATACGCACACAGGGTATGCTCAACAATCAGGATAATATGACTGAGTGGAATATCAGGTCATGGTGCTGGTGGCCTGGTTTCCCAGTGGGGCAGCACTATAAAGTCACCATGAGTGTGCACTGTCACAACTCAGTGCCCATCCTAATAAGACCGTAGATGTTGCCGGGATGTAAAACTCCAAAAACCTACCAACCAAATCCTGATATGACCATATATGTTTCCAGCATGTAAAACTCCAACAACCAACCAACCAACCAAATCCTGATATGACCTTAGATGTTGGCCAGATGTAAAACTCCAACAACCAACCAACCAACCAAATCCTGATATGACCTTAGATGTTGGCCGGATGTAAAACTCCAACAACCAACCAACCAACCAAATCCTGATATGACCTTAGATGTTGGCCAGATGTAAAACTCCAACAACCAACCAACCAAATCCTAATATGACCTTAGATGTTGGCCGGATGTAAAACTCCAACAACCAACCAACCAACCAAATCCTGATATGACCTTAGATGTTGGCCGGATGTAAAACTCCAACAACCAACCAACCAACCAAATCCTAATATGACCTTAGATGTTGGCCGGATGTAAAACTCCAACAACCTAACAACCAACCTTCCTAATATGACCTTAGATGTTGGCCGGATGTAAAACTCCAACAACCAACCAACCAAATCCTAATATGACCTTAGATGTTGGCCGGATGTAAAACTCCAACAACCTACCAACCAACCAAATCCTGATATGACCTTAGATGTTGGCCGGATGTAAAACTCCAACAACCAACCAACCAACCAAATCCTAATATGACCTTAGATGTTGGCCGGATGTAAAACTCCAACAACCAACCAACCAACCAAATCCTAATATGACCTTAGATGTTGGCCGGATGTAAAACTCCAACAACCAACCAACCAACCAAATCCTAATATGACCTTAGATGTTGGCCGGATGTAAAACTCCAACAACCAACCAACCAACCAAATCCTGATATGACCTTAGATGTTGGCCGGATGTAAAACTCCAACAACCAACCAACCAACCAAATCCTAATATGACCTTAGATGTTGGCCGGATGTAAAACTCCAACAACCAACCAACCAACCAAATCCTATATGACCTTAGATGTTGGCCGGATGTAAAACTCCAACAACAACCAACCAACCAAATCCTAATATGACCTTAGATGTTGGCCGGATGTAAAACTCCAACAACCACCAACCCAAATCCTATATGCCTTAGATGTTGCCGGATGTAAAACTCCAACAACAACCAACCAACCAAATCCTAATATGACCTTAGATGTTGCCGGATGTAAAACTCCAACAACCTACCACCAACCAAATCCTGATATGACCTTAGATGTTGGCCGGATGTAAAACTCCAACAACCACCAACCAACCAAATCCTAATATGACCTTAGATGTTGGCCGGATGTAAAACTCCAACAACCAACCAACCAACCAAATCCTAATATGACCTTAGATGTTGGCCGGATGTAAAACTCCAACAACCAACCAACCAACCAAATCCTAATATGACCTTAGATGTTGGCCGGATGTAAAACTCCAACAACCAACCAACCAACCAAATCCTAATATGACCTTAGATGTTGGCCGGATGTAAAACTCCAACAACCAACCAACCAACCAAATCCTGATTTGACCTTAGATGTTGCCGGATGTAAAACTCCAACAACCAACCAACAATCCTAATGCTAATGTTGCGGATGTAAAACTCCAACAACCAAACCAACCAAATCCTGATATGACCTTAGATGTTGCCGGATGGTAAAACTCCAACAACCAACCAACCAAATCCTGATATGACCTTAGATGTTGGCCGGATGTAAAACTCCAACAACCAACCAACCAAATCCTAATATGACCTTAGATGTTGGCCGGATGTAAAACTCCAACAACCAACCAACCAACCAAATCCTAATATGACCTTAGATGTTGGCCGGATGTAAAACTCCAACAACCTAAACCAACCAAATCCTGATATGACCTTAGATGTTGGCCGGATGTAAAACTCCAACAACCAACCAACCAACCAAATCCTAATATGACCTTAGATTTGGCCGATGTAAAACTCGAACACCAACCAACCAACCAATCCTAATATGACCTAGATGCTGCCAGGTTTTAAAACTCCAACAACCAACCAACCAATCCCAATATGACCTTAGATGTTGGCCAGATGTAAAACTCCAACAACCAACCAACCAACCAAATCCTAATATGACCTTAGATGTTGGCCGGATGTAAAACCCAACAACTACCAACCAACCAAATCCTAATATGACCTTAGATGTTGGCCGGATGTAAAACTCCAACAACCAACCAACCAAATCCTAATATGACCTTAGATGTTGCCGGATGTAAAACTCCAACAACCTACCAACCAACCAAATCCTAATATGACCTTAGATGTTGGCCGATGTAAAACTCCAACAACCAACCAACCAACCAAATCCTAATATGACCTTAGATGTTGGCCGGATGTAAAACTCCAACAACCAACCAACCAACCAAATCCTAATATGACCTTAGATGTTGGCCGGATGTAAAACTCCAACAACCAACCAACCAAATCCTAATATGACCTTAGATGTTGGCCGGATGTAAAACTCCAACAACCTACCAACCAACCAAATCCTAATATGACCTTAGATGTTGGCCGGATGTAAAACTCCAACAACCAACCAACCAAATCCTAATATGACCTTAGATGTTGGCCGGATGTAAAACTCCAACAACCTACCAACCAACCAAATCCTAATATGACCTTAGATGTTGGCCGATGTAAACTCCAACAACAACCAACCAAATCCTAATATGACCTTAGATGTTGGCCGGATGTAAAACTCCAACAACCTACCAACCAACCAAATCCTGATATGACCTTAGATGTTGGCCGGATGTAAAACTCCAACAACCAACCAACCAAATCCTAATATGACCTTAGATGTTGGCCGGATGTAAAACTCCAACAACCTACCAACCAACCAAATCCTAATATGACCTTAGATGTTGGCCGGATGTAAAACTCCAACAACCAACCAACCAACCAAATCCTAATATGACCTTAGATGTTGGCCAGATGTAAAACTCCAACAACCAACCAACCAACCAAATCCTAATATGACCTTAGATGTTGGCTGGATGTAAAACTCCAACAACCTACCAACCAACCAAATCCTGATATGACCTTAGATGTTGGCCGGATGTAAAACTCCAACAACCAACCAACCAACCAAATCCTAATATGACCTTAGATGTTGGCCGGATGTAAAACTCCAACAACCTACCAACCAACCAAATCCTAATATGACCTTAGATGTTGGCCGGATGTAAAACTCCAACAACCAACCAACCAACCAAATCCTAATATGACCTTAGATGTTGGCCAGATGTAAAACTCCAACAACCAACCAACCAACCAAATCCTAATATGACCTTAGATGTTGGCCGGATGTAAAACTCCAACAACCTACCAACCAACCAAATCCTAATATGACCTTAGATGTTGGGCGGATGTAAAACTCCAAAACACCAACCAACCAAATCCTAATATGACCTTAGATGTTGGCCGGATGTAAAACTCCAACAACCTACCAACCAACCAAATCCTGATATGACCTTATGATGTTGGCCGGATGTAAAATTGACCTTAGATGTTGGGCGTGTAAAACTTCCCACCAACAACCAAACGACCTTAGATGAGTGGGTGTAACCAAATCCTAATATGACCTTAGTTGTTGGGGGTTTGTGTGTGTTGATGTAAAACTCCAACAACCTACCAACCATACCAATCCTAATATGACCTTAGATGTGGCCGGATGTGGGTGTAAACTCCAACAACCAACCAACCACCAAATCCTTATATGACCTTAGATGTTGGCCAGATGTAAAACTCCAACAACAAACCAACCAACCAAATCCTAATATGACCTTAGATGTTGGCCGGATGTAAAACTCCAACAACCTACCAACCAACCAAATCCTAATATGACCTTAGATGTTGGCCGGATGTAAAACTCCAACAACCAACCAACCAACCTAATCCTAACCAATATGACCTTAGATGTTGGCCGGATGTAAAACTCCAACAACCAACCAACCAACCAAATCCTAATATGACCTTAGATGTTGCCGGATGTAAAACGCCAACAACCAACCAACCAACCAAATCCTAATATGACCTTAGATGTTTGGCCGGATGTAAAACTCCAACAACCAACCAACAACCAACCAAATCCTAATGACCTTTAGATGTTGGCCGGATGTAAAACTCCAACAACCTACCAACCAACCAAATCCTGATATGACCTTAGATGTTGGCCGGATGTAAAATTCCAACACTCTCACCAACCAAGCTGTCCTAATATGACCTTAGATGTTGGCCGGATGTTAAACTCCAAACAACCCAACCAGAACCAAACGAATCCTAATATGACCTTAGATGTTGTCCGGTTGTAAAACTCCGACAAACTAAATCCTGATATGACCTTGATGTTGGGCGGATGTAAAACTAAAACTCCAACAAGCTTGTTGGTTGGTGTAAACAACCAACCAAATCCTAATATGACCTTAGATGTTGGTGTTTTTTGTTTGTTGTTTTTTTGTGTGGGGTTTTTTAGATGTTGGCCGGATGTAAAACTCCAACAACCAACCAACCAACCAAATCCTGATATGACCTTAGATGTTGGCCGGATGTAAAACTCCAACAACCTACCAACCAACCGGTCTGTGCGGCTCTGAGAGGTCAGTGCATACTCCCAGTACTACACCAGTCTCATCACCAATAACCAAGTTACTGAAGGTGTCAGCCGACAAACCGCAAATATAATATTCCCTATCTATAATAAATAGGGTTTTGTAGGCAGGGGAGTGGTGCTGGTTGTACTGTATACAGTTGGCATGAGACAACCGCTTGTGTCAGGCGCGAGCGCGTATGGCGACACATCCAACTTCGGAGAAAACACTGTGTGTAAGTACTCACCCACTTTTTGTTTGTTTGTTTGTTTGTTTGTTTTAACGACCCCCCCAGCACAAAAAGTAGACATTGGCTATTGGGGGTCATACAGTGGTTTAAACATATCCGATTACAAAATTACAAGTTTATATATATATATATGTATATATATATATATATATATATATATATGTATATATATGAAGACTTCAGGCGCAAAACCAAGTAAACGCCAATTCAAAAATGTAGCTTAAATAAAAGATTTTTACCTGAAAATAATTTTAATTCTCACTAATTCCACTGTTCCTATGATCACATGATTATGAAGCAATGAACTAAAGAGTAGGAATATAAAAAAAAAACCTGTTTCTTGGTTTGATTATAATGTTTATCTCCATTTTTGGATTGGTGTTTACATGGTTTTGCGCCTGAACTCTTCATATGTAAACTTGTAATTTTATATATATATATATATATATATATATATACATTTTGTTTAATACATTTGATCAAAAAGGTATAATAGAGCGCAGATATATATGTGGTAAAAATCACAAGTGGTATACGATAAATAAAATCAACAGTAAAATACTTTTTCAAGTTAAAAATAGAAAATGAACTTTCGGTAAAAACCAGTTTCCCTCAGAAATTAAATAATGAGTTGCGGATGGAATCGGAACGACTCCATCACAAGTAGGCACCCACATGCAAGGTTTCTTTGTTTTTTCTCGAAGATTTATACTGCATATCATGGATAAGTCTGAATAGACTTGTTTACACCATTAGACAGTTTGTCGATAGAAAGCCCGAGTCTACACTTTTACCGACCCAAGGGATTTTTAACCTCCCACACCACATAGACATAAGCCGTGTTCACACGGGCAAAATGTAAAGCGATTTAGACAAGGCGAATCATATGAATCGATTTAGTTTGAAAGTGTTTCGCATTCACACGGGCAGTGCTTTGAGTCGGTTTAAGGCGGAAGTGGATATCTGCGCATGAGCAAGTCCAGACTAACCAGCACCAGTTTGGGTTCGTCGAAGTCAGCACGAGAGAGTGTGAGTTCGACCTAGATATGTATGGACTGAATCGTATTGGTTTCGAATGGTCAAAACTTCTGCTGGGCAGTGAAACCCTAAAAATAAATGATGAAAAAATATCTGTGCACAGTTAGCGGTTTCATAGACCAAATTATATTATATAGTGTGACGTCCTTAATCCGCCTCAAGTAAGTCGGTTGCGTTCACACAGGCAAAATAAATCGATTCACAGAAATCGACTCACGTACACTACCTCGACAGGTGGTTTACAGTATCCAGATCACAGGAATCGAATCAGCCTTTAACCGCCTCAGCCGCACGTTCACACACGAAATGTAACCCGAACTATACAAGTCGCTTTCTACGAATCGATTTACATCGCCCGTGTGAACACGGCTTTAGTATCAGAGCAACTGGCCTTTGATGACGCCATAAATTATAAACAGTGGTGGAAATCCAAATTGGCAGAGGTGGGGGCATGGGGAATCGAACCACAGACCTTCAGATTAGCAGTCCGACCTAGAAAAAAGTCAGACACTCTAACCACTCCACCACAGAGAACACCACCTTGAAATGGGATTTACCTTTCCCCCCCCTAATTTTCTAAATAATCGCCAAGTCCTATTTTACTTTAAGCGGTGGCCGAATAGGTAGAGAGCAGGCCTCCCGTGCGGAAGGTCGGGAGTTCAATTCCTGGTCTGGTTAAACCAATGACTTACAAAATATATATTTGTCACTTCCTAGCCAGGCGCTCGGCATTATTAGAATAGAGCAAGGCCTGGTTGGCTCGGTGTCAGGATAATGTGACTGAGCGGGCTATTAGCTGGTGGTGGCCAGGTGTCCCATTAGGGCAGCACTATAATGTTGCCACATTTGTATTCCTACCGCCATATATAAGGTAGGGCTATGTAATAAGAGAGAGATCACGAGAGGTGGGTCGGTCACTTTTTATTGTGCGACATGGCGAGCATAGTAAACAGGCTTACCGGTAAAGTTTGAAAACAAGCAGTAGACTGACTGAGAGCTGCCCCTTCCGCGGTGTTGCCGGGGGCAACGGGGGCAAATCGAGGAAGGTCAGCGATTGGACATAATACTTAGGGTGTAATGGTAGAATAATCATGGTAATAATAATAATAAGAAATATATACTCCGCCTACTTATATCCGCATAATTAATTATACATCCCATAAGGTAGGGCTATGTAATAAGAGAGAGATCACGAGAGGTGGGTCGGTCACTTTTTATTGTGCGACATGGCGAGCATAGTAAACAGGCCAAAGGGGGACGGCTACACGTCAACCCCCCCAACCCACCAGTCGTGAGATCGGCACAGAGTGAGGCGGCAACCCTCATGTCATTAACTATACGAGTGCCTAATGGGGTCTTCAGATAATCATAGACGGTCTCTGACGCCCAGTCACCCCTGGCCTTAAGTTCTTCTATCGTGGCACCGCACATGGCCAGAAAGGTGCAGCCCCCCTCCTTAAGGAATGAGAAGAGAGGGAGGTAGCATCGAGCCCTGCCCTTGAAGCAAATTTTTTTAAGGTCTCCTGGTAGATACTATATGGCAGAGGGCGTGAGCCCCCCCCCCAGGCAAGGAAGGCGAAAGGCAAGGGCCGTAGGTTCAGCCGGGATCTGACGGAAGTGAGTCTCGGTCCAGTACACCGCACAAAGATCAATGTCGCAACATCGTGCAATGGGGATTTCAAGGACTCTTTCTCTGAATTGAATAGTCTTTGATCGATGCACAGTCAGAACTAATCCCCAATCATAAAAGACGAAGTCGGCTCTAGAAAGGGCGGCGTCAGACATAGTCACTTGAGACTTCCTTAGTAGCCCCCTGAATGAACATAAGACTGCCGCACGCCAAGCTACATGGCCATGATTATTTGTCAGTAGTGCAAACATCTTACGCAACATATGAGGCAGCAGGGGCATTGCTCGACGAGGGGCATCTCCCTTCACTCTCCGGATCCCCCTCAAGGTCGAAGCCAACACAAGCTCTTATAATCAATTCCAGCCTCGCCCTGCTGCCTCAGGAAAAAATTTAGACCACTTAGGTAATTTAGAACCGAACCATACTTGAGCGAACGGGCGAGCCAAGTGGCATATAGCGCAACCTGCTCCGTCGAGCATGGTATCGGGGAACGTGATGATTGATAGTTCTCAACATACTCCAAATATTTTCTGATCTGAACCCCCCTTGCTAGAGCCGAATTCCTCGCATAGGATTGATGCTGGTATCCCTGCTGCTCCGCCTTTAGAACGGCTATTCCTGAAAGAGAAAAACGGAATATCAAAAATCTCGGTACAGCAAAGTGCTCTCGCGCAATCAACACTCCTGATCCTATCTGAGCTATCCTCACTAATTAGCCTGCTCAATGCGTCACAAACGACGTTAACATGGGTGCGTATATACACAGAACTGAACTCGAAATTGAATTCAACAGCCAGCCAGAAAATCCTCCGGAGGAAGTACATGATTCCCCTGCACCTAGACCTTCCAGTGTTCAAGGCAGCCTGGACAACTGCGCTGTCGGTCACCATCATGACCGTGCTGTCCTGCCAACCACCACTCCAGCGAAGGCATGCAGCGTAGACCGCCCACATCTCCTGAACATTGATGTGGGCGGTCTTAACATCAGCTGGGGGAATGTGATGGTGGTGGCCTGCATAAGCGTCTAGAGAATCAGAGTGCCCCTCGACGAAAGTCCCGACTAGCCAATCCCGGTCATGCAAGGCCCCGAAGCCCCAGTTTGAAGCATCGCTATAAGTCGATACGACAAGGGCAAACTTGCCTAATATCCTAGCCTTACCATTGAAGGACTTGGCAAAATTAAGCCACCAGCTGAGGTCCTCCTTGACACCCGCGTTTAATCTGGTTCTATGGAATGGCTGTTTTAGTTTGGCGATAAGGTCGTATATACGCCGGGTGAAAGTCCTACCCCCCCTAATTACCTTAGAGCAATGTGCGAGGAGGCCCCCCACCCGCTCAAGCTCCTTCCTCGATGCTTTCTTACGGCCATGAAGTTTGCGCAAAATTTCTAGTGTTTTGTCCAATTTATCTTGGGGGAGGCTAAGCTGTAATTGGACCGAGTCAATGTCAATACCAAGAAAACGCACCCTGGTGTCGACCGCACTGACCTTCCTAAAACTAACAAAGAAGCCGAGCCTCCTTAGGATCGCTATCAGTGTTCTCTGAGCCTTACGCACCTCACTAGCGGTACCTCCTACAAGACAGAAGTCATCCAAGTAGTTCACAACCCCGACCAATCCCTCACGCACACAACATCGGACTACAAAATCGGAAATCTTAGTAAAGATATAAGGGCTAGAGGATAATCCCATACTGAGGCGATTGTCTAGGAAATAGGTAAAGTCCTCACCCAATGTCTTACGATGTCTCAGACCCTGCCGGTGCCGATCATCGGGGTGGATCGATACAGCACGATAGGCGTCTTTTATGTCCACGGTTCCGAGACAATCCCCCCTCTCTAACATTTCAGTCACATCGTCTAAGCCCTTGTAAGAGAATTTGGTACAAACCTCATTAGTATAATTATTAACCGATAGCGAGGAGTGCCTACTGCAGTCGATTACTACACGACCGCCGCCGTCGTCCTTGGGGACGACGAAAGCGTCATGAGTGCATATCGGAAGGTCGTGAACTACCGAGATGACACCCGCTGCCTCCTCATCACTAAATTTTTTACTGATGATCTCATAATCCCAAGCTGATTTCTTTTTGGGACGGTCAGGCATATAGCTACTGTCACAAGTGGGATTGATCACCCGAAACCCAAAAGTCACTCCTATCATGAGATAGACCCAGTCGGGATCAGTGTCACCCCTCATAAATAGCTCTACAAAAAACCTACATGGTTTAAGTTGGCTAGCGATCCCCGCGATAGCATGCACACATGAACAGCAACCTTGCACACATTCATTAGTGACCTTAACTGCCACTGGTGGCGCACCAGGCCATTCCCTAATTTGTACACACAGGGCACCATGATCGTCAGGCTCTATAAATAACAGATCATCACTACTGGTGCCACGTGGTTGCACCCATTGCAAACCATCCCCAATTGTGGAAAAATGAGACTTGCTTATGTTAACATCACCCACACCAAGAGCCTCAACCCCAGGATAATCATCAACATTACAGGTTATGCGTTGAACATGATCAAAGGGGAACGAATCAAGCAAGTAAGTGTTGGTTATGTTAGCAATATCTGAAGCACATTGAACACAGTCATTGGTTCGAACTAGATCTCTGTCACAATTTGGGTCACTATGGAAGCATCCGGCCGGAAAAACAGAAGTAGGCCGGCTGCGTCTAGTCCCATGGTCGTCGAAGGTATGATCGTTATCGACGTCCAGTGTCCCAAGTAGATCCGAGCTTGGCGGTCAATCTTTACATTTTGCACGCTTATGAGATTTTGAGCCGCAGTGGGAACAAATATGGGCGAACCTGCAGTCGTCCTCAGTCCTGTTACAGCCGGAATCACCATTCCATGCGTAGCAAGCCCTACGTGAACTGGTACCGATTGAGCGCTTTTGGCTAGTAAAGTTCCCGCCTCCGGCCTTCCTAGCTTTCATGTTATGGGGGCCGTAATGTACAATGCTTTCATCTTGGTGTGCCTTATCGAAAGCTTCGAAACCAATGGTTTCAGCAAGTTTACGAATCGCCAGCACGTGATCTACGTGAGCAATATCCTTGTAATGATCGTCACTTGCTCTGGTGGAAACGAAACTAATGTGCTGGATAATCGCCTTGTAGTTACTCACGGTAAGTCCAGGTATGTCAAGGCACCAGAGGCACGATGCCCTTATTAGCTCGTGAGCATTTAACTTTCGAACGCTCTTTCCTGATGCGTATCGCTTGAGTGACCACTTACTTCGTCGTCGCCTCGAAGAACTGCCATCACTGCTGGATCTTGAAGATCGTCTCCTCCTGCTCGATCCTCGTGAGCGTCGTCGCGATCTGCGATGTAAGTCGCCGTCGTTCCCCTCGGTTCCAAGGGTCCATGTCGGAGGGGGAAGTGCAGTCTCAATCGTGCTCCGGTAGTCGTCTGCAGGCCCAACCGTCATTGCGGCAGAGTGTCCCGTCACAACCTTTTTCGTCGCAAAGCTGTCTTGTCTATCGGCCATCCTCCCTCGATTCCGTCGTCTTTCACGCTCGGCAATTAATTCTTCGAATTCCTCCTCGAGGGCCGACACCCTCAACTCAGCCTTAAGTGCCTCGATGCCTTTGCGTGCAATCTTCTCACGATCCTGTAGTGACAGCGAAGTCATAGCTGATACCGGCGGCTCCAAGTCGCCCTGGTCGCTCCTGTCATCCTCTGACTTGGTAGTCTTCAAGGCTCCCGTACTCCTAGTCGACCTGCCTGGCCTAGTCAATTGGAGCTCCGCGCTCTTCATAGCACACAATGCAGAGTCATGGTTCTTGTGTGGAACGCCACAGTCGCTGCAATAACCTGTCGGCATATCGCGGCAAGGGTATCTCCTAATGTAAGTCGAACAAGAACACGCTTTAGCTGCTGGGCTATGGCAGCCAAAGTGAAATGCTGTGACCAGAACCCTGGCCTGCTTGTGGCGAGCTGCACTCAGGTTACTAAGGAGCTTAAGTACTAAGACTTAAGTACTTAGACCATAGTACTAGAGTGCTTAATTGCCTCAGTAAACGAATAAAACGGCCGATAAAACGAAGTCGATTTAGCATTCATTCGATTCGTAGTTAAGTCGAGTATTGTCGAGTACTCAATGCCTATCAAATATCGTTCTAATCGACTCAATGGTCGACACACATGTCGGCAATCAGATTCAAAGTAATGAAGCAATGTTATCGAACATTGGAAGGCAATTTAAATTACTGTTGGTCGACTTGTGTGCGTCGAATCATAACTATAATAATGAAGTAATCGTCGACAAACATAATGGTTAGTCGACTGACAGATCGACATTCTGGATCTAAATTATAACAGTCGATTCAAATTTATTTTTCTTTTTTTTTTTTCTTTCTACGATACCGTCATCGATGGTCCCTTCCTTAACTCGACCGACAAGCTTGTCGTCGACACACCGATCGTCGACACTCAGGTAGCATGATTAGAAGTGTAGGTAGACGATCCTCCCGATATAGTTGCTGCAAAGTCCGACAGCCCAGGTAAGACACAGGTAACAGGTAGACTGTGTTGTTGCTGCTGTAAGGCGATCAGCCTTACAGCAGCAACCGTTTTCATATTCATGCCACCATTTGGGTATATAAACAGCCATATGTGTATGTATACAGCCATATGTGTACTCATGCCACCGTCTGCATATTCAGCCAGCCATATACATATTCATACAGCGATATATGTATTCAAAGCATCATATTCATAATCATCCCACCATATGGGTATATAGCCCTGCAGTCATATGGATAGCCATACTGGCATATGCATATTCATACAGCCATATGCATATTCATACAGCCATACATGTATTCATTCCGTCATATTTATAGTCATTCCGGCTTGCGTGTAGATAGACAGCTATATACATTTTTATGCAGTCATATGTGTACTCACAACCATATGCGTATTCATACAGCCATATATGTATTCATGGGTCATATTTATAATCATACTGCCATATGGGTAGTTAGACAGCCATATGTATATTCATAAAGCTGTATGTGTTTGCATACCGCCATATGCATATTCACACAGCTATATGCATATTCACGCAGCCATACGTGCATTCCTACCGTCATACTTGTAATCATACCGCCATATGATTACAGAGAAAGCCATATGTGTATGTATGCAGCCATATGCATACCCATACCGCAATATGCATATTCTTACATCCATATGCATATTCACACAGCCATACATGTATTCATTCTGTCATATTCATATTAACACTGTCGCAAGAGTGATTAGAGTGTAGTTTTTTTCTAGGTCAGACTCCTAATCTGACGGTCGGTGGTTCGATTCCCCTTGCCCCCACACCTCTGCCAATTTGGATTTCCACCGCTGTGTGTTATCAAAGGCCAGTTGCTCTCATACCATGCCTATGGTGTGTGGGAGGTTAAACATCCCTTGGGTTGGTAAAGGTGTAGGCTTGGGCTTTCTATTGACAAACTATATAATGGTGAAAACAAGTCTATTCAGATTTATCCATGATAGGCAGTATAAATCTTCAAGAAAAAGAACCAACACCGCTATGGGGGTATATAGACAGCCATGTATATTCATGCAGCCATATGTGTTCTCACGCCATCATGTGCATATTCACACAGCCATATGCATATTCATACAACCATACATGTATTCATTCCATCATATTTATAAGCATACCGCCATATGGGTACATAGACATCCATATGTGTATTTACACAGCCATGTGCATTCTTATGCATATTCATACAGCCATACATGTATTCATACAGTCACATTTATATTCACACCACCATATGGGTATGACATATCACCATATTCATACCATCATACAGCCATATGTGTATGTTAAACCCTGTCAAACTACTACGCATCGTGCAAGTGTCTGGCGACGTAGGTGATTTTGCGCCAATACGTAGGTGTACTTTGATATGTGTTACTCGAACGTTATGCGTTTGTTATGCATACGTCGATGTATGTTGATGTACGTCGATGTTCGTCGATATACAGCGTCGCTCATTAAGGGGTCGCGAAAGTTTTGTGCATACACAAAAGTTTCAACATTCAACAGCGTGTGGCTTTTACGTCGGCCATATGCTATGTATAGGTTAGGCATACATCGATGTACATTTGACGTATGTGAGACAAACATTGTTCACTACGTAGCACTACATTGACCTATATCAGTCAGATGGGGAGCCAGTGGAAACATATAGTCTGCGTATTGACAACATATTGACAACGTATGGATAACATATGTCTAAAGTACGTCTAACATACGTTTTGCATTTCTCCACTGTGTCTTGACGTATGTAACGTATGAGGGGTAGTTCTGACGATTGAATTACGTATATAACGTTCTGTGAACATACCGTGAGCGTAATGCGAGCGATTTTGGCAGGGAGGCATGTTAGCCATATGTTGGCCATACGTTGGCCATACACTATGTGCACGGTGCGTATACATCCAACTTTGCACCCCGCACTGAAAAGTTTGATGCATCGTTTGAAAGTGATTTTAGCCGTTGGCCACATGCTTGCACGATGCATCGTAATGTGACAGCCATACAGCCATATCCGTTCTCATAACACCATAGGCATATTCATACAGTCACATATCCATTCATGTAGTCATATTCATATTCATTCTTCCATATGGGTATATAGATAACCACATGTGTATTTATACAGCCATATCTGTTCTCATGCCACCATATGCATATTCACACAGCCATATGTTTGCATTCATATGCTCATATTCATATTCATATTCATGCCACCATATGGGTATACAGACAGCCATATGTGTATTCACACCGTCATATTTATATTCATTCCCACCGGGAGCTGTGGCCGAATAGGTAGAGCTCAGACGTCCCGTGCGGGAGATCGGGAGTTCAATTCCGGGTCGAATCAAACCAATGACTTTAAAATTTATACTTGTCGCTTCCTAGCCTGGCGCTCGGCATTAATAGGATAGGGCAAGGACTGGTTAGTTCAGTGTCAGGGTAATGTGACTGAGTGGGATATCAGGTCATGGTGCTGGCATCCTGATTTCCCAATGGGGCAGCACTATAAAGTCGCCATGAGTGCACACTGTCACAAGTCAGTACCCGTCCTGATATGACATTAGATGTTGCCAGAATGTCAAACTCCAACAATCAAGCAACTACTCAATCTGCTGTATAGGTTCAGAGAGAGCTATATATACGTATTATTAATTGAACTATATTCGATTTTGAGCCTTTTGAAACGCTTCCACCCGCCCAACCCTCGGACTCTTCCATAAACAGCCCTCCCTACATCAAACCATACCTATCGATTATACATGCAGTGAGCCATTGACCAGCGTTGCATAATATATTCCGATCATACCTGTTGTAGAGTTGGTATCCGGATCTGTGGCTGTGCAAGTGGGCTGAAGAGAAATACAATACAGACAGGAAGAAAGAGAAAGTAAGAGTGAAGAGTGTAAGGGAATGACAAGCATTTTGCATTTGTGGAGTGTTTGTGACCTAGCGGTCACTGGCTGCAAAGCTGCAGCATTGAATAAACGTCGTCGTTAAAATGGCCCGTTTTTGGTAGTTTTTGTGTTTCTCCATTCTTCTTCGTCTTCTACTGTGGGATGGCAGGGGAAGGGGGGTTTTTCACGGCGTCTGTGCTGTGGTGGCATGGTGCGGTGGTGGCCCGGCGGTGGCAACACGTTCTTTGGGCCCACGGTCCTGTACCTCTGTCACCGGTGATCGAAGCGGGAACTGGTGTCGTCTGCAACAGGGCCATGGGCGGCACGTTGGTCCTCCAGGCCCCCATCGCAGGGTGGGCGATCCAGGGCCAGCAGGCTCCTGGACCAGGGTGTGGTTAGTGGGTGTGACGTTTTTAGTGTCCACGGCCCCAGCACCGACTCCATTGGTGATCAAAGCGGGAACCGACATTGTGGGCGTGGGGGTCGAGGGGTTGATGAGGGGTGTCACACCAGGTGTATCCAGTGTGGGTGCAGTGTCCGGTACCTCATGGGGCTCTCGGTGGGTGGGTTTTTAGTAGGTTGTGGTTTTTTTTATGTATGTTTTTGTTTTTGTTTTTGTGGTTGGGGCCTTATTGGGCTCTCAGCCTGGGGATGTGTTGTGCTGAACCCTGATGGGGTGTTAGCCAGGGGTGGTGGGTGGCTCGGGGTTAGTTTGCCTCCCGTTTATTTTAGCTTTGGATTTGTTTGGGGCCATGTAAGGCTCCCTGATGGGACCTTTTGGGGCTCCCTGATGGGACCTCACGGGGCTCCCTGGTGAGGCCTCACAGGGCTACCTGATGGGACCTGATGGGACCTGATGGGACTACCTGACGGGACCTCACGGGGCTCCCTGACGGGACCTCACTGGGTTCCCTGATGGGGACCTCATGAAGGCTCCATGATGGGTCCTCGCGGGGCTCCCTAGTTTGACCATTTGGTGCTTCCACCCATCGGGACTGCGTGGGGCTCTTGGGGAGGTCATAGGGCACAGCTTGGTGGAACCCTGCAGGTTGGTGGTTGCTAGTCACCATCATTACTATCGGGTTCAGAGTTGTCATGATGGGTACAGGGCCACCGACGATCTCGAAGGTGTTGTAGTTCTGTCTATAGAATCTGCCGAGTGGCTTCCATGAGGAGTTGGAGCGCAGCTCGGTTGTCAGAGAGGTTGTGTGGTGTGGCCGAGGAAGTCTTGGATGGCTGTCTTGTCAAAAGCCACGCTTGATGCCAGGACGTGGGCAACGTTGAAGATTTGGTGACCACAGGGACATCGTTGCAATACAGGGGTGTCGATGAACCGCCTGTATCCAGTCCTGAAGCATGTGACCACCTCTTGCATGGAAGCAGAGAGGTTTTTGGGGATTGGTAGGTGCTCCCTGACATTTTCGTGCCAGGCCCAACTGATAGACAATGGGTTCCTGACGGTGTTGTGGTGGAGGGAGGCCTCCCACAGGGCTTTGGTGGCTCTAGATCAGGTGGCTTTGAGCTTGGACAGGGAGTGGCCTATGGTGAGGTCCATCTCAGGGTGGCGAGAACCGTCCAGAGCAGCTGAGTCGGCCTGGTCATTACCGGATAGTCCTATGTGGGAGGGAACCCAGACTAGCACTGTGTCGAGGCAAGCTTCATGCCTGGTGGCGATGATGTTCTGGATCAAGGTGGCCAGAGAAGGCTAACTCTGTGGTCCTTGATCTTGTGGACTGCATTGAGCAAGTCGGTGACTACTATGCAGCTGCAGTGTTGCAGGTGGGTCAGTGCATGGTGGATGGCGGCGAGCTCTGTATTGAGGGTGGAAGAGTAGTCTGTGACCCTGATAAGCCGTCTCGCCCACCCATCCGGTAGGAATTATCCAGCCCCAGCTCGGCCTTTGTCAGGGTTGAGCGAGCCATCGGTGTAAACCGTTGTAGAACTATCACCTGCCGGTAGCCAGGATAATAGGCCAGTGCGAGACAATATTCCGATTCTGATACATGTTTCATACTGGTCATATAAAACCTAAAAAGTACTAACTTTTGAAAATGCACAAATTAAGTACTGAAAAGTCCCATAATTATACAAAATGTATTATAAGTCATTCACAATTACACAAAAACATGGACAAATTTGATTTTATAAGTAGCACCAACTATGCTGACATCAGGAATCTAACTTTGCTTAGCCTAACTTTGTCACCACGTAACTTGCACCTTAAGGTATTTTTGTTGTTAGGCCAAGTTAATTGTTTGTATGCAGTAACTCTAGGTAGGCTTATGAAATATTGTTTTGCAACCTGTCCTTATATCAAGGTTGAACACTTGTTCTTTGAAAGGTGACATTTGGTGTCATTTTGAAATAATTTCTCATGGTTACTGCAGACAGATAATAATTTTGGGCAAACCTTGGCTGTCCTCCAAAGATTAGCCTACATTGGAATTTCCCCCCCCCCCCCCGTCCCGGATGAGCAATAAGACTAGTGGAGCATACTTGGAGCCTGGAGTTATTGCATGCTGGAAAAGCTGTGGAATTTCTTCCATTTGGTCCTTATGAAACAGTTTAATTAAGACTGTACTTTGTTCACAATATCTTTGAAGGGAAGAGTTCAGGCGCAAAACCACGTAAACGCCAATCCATAAATCTAGTCTAAATAAAAGATTTTTACATGAAAATGATTTTAATTCTCACTAATTCCACTTTTGATATGATCTTATGGGCATGGAGCAATGAACAAAATGATAGGAATATAAAAAATAATTTGTTGTAGGTTTGATTCCAATGTTTATCTCCATTTCTGGATTGGCGTTTACGTGGTTTTGTGCCTGAAATCTATAGATACATGTACATATATATATATATTTATATCTATGTAGATATAGACTGATAGAGACAGATATGTGTATATATTGTGGCCTTACTATAAAAAGGTTCTATCTGACAAAGTGCCCGAATTGGTCTTATGGATGTAAAAATGTTCTATCTACAAAAGGCTATCATGCAGTTACCCAACTGTTTCTCAACTAGTATTTTTCACTGAGATATATTAAAAATAATATTGTTCTATCTGCTTTGCTAGTGTTTGCTATCATGCAGTTACACAGCTTCAGTCCTCATTATCTTGAAAGCACCATTTTGTCAGATAGAACCTTAATTTAAGGTAATGTTATGATATACATATCTCTATTTACATACATATCTTTGCATATCTATAGATATGTATTCACATCAGAGATTTTGTGAACAAAGTATTTTTCGAAGCCGCGTTGTTTCTTTGGAGGAACAATATAGATTGTTTATTTGTTTGTTGCTTTATGGCCTGGCAAGATCTAAGATTATATCAGGACAGGCACCGACTTGTGACAGTGCGCACTCATGGCGACTTTATAGTGCTGCCCCACTGGGAGACCAGCCCACCAGCACCATAACTTGATTTCCCTCAGTCACATTTTCCTGACACTGAGTCCTTGCCCTAGCCCCAGGAATGCCTAACACCGGGCTAGGTAGCGACAAGTATCACCTTTGTAAGTCATTGGTTTGACCTGGTGGGATTCGAACTCCCGACCTTCCACAAAGGAAGCCTGTGCTCTTACCGATTCGGCCACCGCCTTCAGTCAAAAAAAATATATATATATATATATATATATATATATGAATCGGTCTCATGAAAATGGGCCAATTGGTGGTCAATTTAAGATGTCGGCATCGCAATCGTTACAGTGTAGTGCATTTCTTTGTTTCATATTAAATTATCCTAGAAACAAAGAGGGTTGTTGTATTTTCTCTACCTTTACATTCTGGATAAATTTTAGAACTTTCCATCACCTCTGTCAATGCTAAACTATAACTATGCTGTTCGACGCCAACATCCAATGCTCGACGCTGACAACTTTCCCCGATTGGCCTATTTTCGTGAGACTGACTCATATATATATATATATATATATATATATATATATATATATATAGTATAATTATATATGAGGGGGGGGGGATAAATGGGTTTTAGTCATATAGACAGGATATTTTTCCACGCTGTCGTACTAGCCTTTCACTCATGAATAGTCCAAACAATTTATATTTAGTTTTAAAGGATAATCATGATGCAGACGGTGCCTTGCAGTCTGATGGTTTTGTAACAATTGTTTTAAATAAGCTCAAGGCCGCGCTCCGCACAGACTTTAAAGCGGCTGTCACACATCACCCGATTGAGCAACGGACAGAATTGTCTAGTCCGGTGGTATTTGGGCGTGATAAGTATAAAAATGTATTAAAATGTGTCAAAATGTTGCGATATCGGGTCAAAGGCCGCTCGACGAACGGACATGAAATGGACATGAAAAAGACAAAAAAACGGACATAAAACGAACATAAAACAGAAATGAAACGAACATGAACAGATAGCCAACGGACGAAACAAACTCAAATTGGACAAGAACTGTAGACATCAATCCGGCGGCATCCATTCCAAGTTTTGTGCATGTTCAAAACTTGTACGGACACAAACTGGCCTATCAACTGACTTTGTTCGGTTTCTTTCCGTTTCCTCCAATCCAGTGATGGGTGACAGCCGCTTTATGCTTGTTCCTGCAGAGGGTTGCTTTGGCCCTCGGGCTATATAACCTAATAACTAAGGGCTTAGATTTTTATTATTTTTATTTTTATTTAATGAGCATAAACATTTTATTGGAGTAAATAATAAAAGCTACGTATTGCTTTTATGCAAGACTACTTGGGCTTTTCGGTCCATGTGGCTAAGGGTTTAGAATAAAAAAATTTAAACTAATTCTAATGAGTAAACAATTTGTTGGAGTAAACAATAAAACCTATCAAACAGAACTATTCACAATCCAGTTGGTCAACGCTGACACCATTTTCATAATCATCATCATCATCCCAACCATTGTCACATTCACCAACAGTTAAGAGTCTTTCATCAGAATTTCTTTGTGAACACACAGACAAATAAACGAACAAATACACACACACATTCCTTTTATTTATATAGATGGTTACCTTTGGAGACATTTGAAGTGAAAACCTGTCAAATTAATTCTTCAGCAATTATACAGGCTGGATAGTCCGCTGAAAACATCAAATTAAATCTTTTTTTTTAAAGCACATGAATAGTCTACCTAGATTTGACAGAAACCTACATACTCGGGCCTAATATGGAAGCCATATAGGGAGGGACTAGATAAAAGATTCACCCTTTACTTACAGTACAGGGGTGAACCCCAAAGTAGTCTAAATATGGGCGAAAATAGCTTTAGTATGGAACAGGAACTAGAAACTGTGGTTCCAGGATCAAATGGTGACATATATCGGTGCAGAATTGATGAAATGAGCGAGAATGCAAGGAGACAAGATGGCGGCAATAAAATGACATCGGTTTTATTTTTAAAGTTCCTTAAAACTACATGTTTTAATATATTTTTCAAATCAGAAGTAGCGGGTAAATATGAAGATTTATGTGAAGAATATATTTTGCTTCTTAAATTAAGAATTTACCAGCTCAGTTAATTTCCCCAACATGTCGAAATATTTCGCCAGTTTTTCTAATGGGTTGGTTTTCACCCCTGTACTGGGTGCACGGGGTGAATCCTTTATCTAGGGATGGACCAGTGTAGGTGTGCTACTCTGCGGCGGACCCATTAAGGTGTTGAAATTACGAACTCGTCTAGTCAAGTGTTCATGAGGTTCCAGGCGCTCAACTGTATGTCATTTATAGTCGGGTGGGAGAGATGGATGAAAAGGGTGGGACCGCTTCCAGTAGTCATCCTGCAGGCATAGGCGGTATAGAGAAGTAAGTACCTCAGGGCCCGTATGCATGGGCCCTGAGGTACTTACTTCGAGCCAAACCGCGGTTAGGGCGGGATTTCTGGTTTAGCGCCGAAAAGTCGCTATGCATGGAGCAGTGTTAGGCCTAACACCGCGAGTTTAAAGTCGGAGATTCTACCCCCACCCCGTAGCAGGTTTACAGCGGTGTTAGTGTTAGGTTATTGTCAGGATGGAGCCCAAATCTATTCAATGCTATCATATTTAACTAAATTAAATATGCAATAAGTGAAATTTAATCAAATTAACCCTAAAAACGAAGCGATATTAACTCTGCCGCCGCATTGGTGGTGATATTAATATTGTCGAATCAGCGAATATAAAGTAAACAAATCGCCGCCGCATCGACGTCGCTATCCATACTGTCTGCTCCGCCACATCGGCAGCAATATATTAGGCCCAAATCTGTTCAATGCTATCATATTTAACAGAATTACATATGCAATAAGTGAAATTTCAGCAAATTAACCATAAATTCGAAGCAATATTAATGCTGCCGCCGCAGAGGCGGCGATATGAATATTGTCGAATCAACAAATGTAAAGTAAACAAATCGCCGCCGCCGCCGAATCGCCGGCTATATATTAGGCCCAAATCTATTCAATGCTATCATATTTAGCAGAATTACATACGCAATAAGTGAAATTTCAGCAAATTAACCATAAATTCGAAGTAATATTAACGCTGCTGCCGCAGAGGCGGCGATATTAATATTGTCGAATCGAGGGATTTCCCAAATCTATAAATACATTCATGTTTAGCTAACACTCACCGTTTAAGCGCCCATGCATACGGCGTGACATAGTTCTCGACGACGCCGATAACCGGTGGTAGCTACCCGGTGTTAGAGGGATAACACCACACGCCGCTAACACTGCTCCATGCATACGGGCCCAGGACGCACAATAGTCAACCTTGGTACGGGCCAGAGCCGGCAGGTGGCAGTGGAAGCTGGCTAGAGGAGGGTTAGGCTCGTACCAGCAGCAGAGGGAAGGGGGCACCACAGTTGGCATCATTGGCAATGGTCGTTAGAGAGGTTTTGTTTTGTTTATTTATTTATATTTTTTTTACATCCAAGCAACATCTAAGGCCATATCAGGACGGGTACTGACTTGTGACAGAGCACACTCATGGCAATTTTTTTGTAGTGCTGCCCCACTGGGAAATCAGGCTGCCAGCACCATGTCCCGATATCCCACTAAGTCACATTATCCTGACACTGAGCCAACCAGCCCTTGCCCTGGCCTAATAATGCCAGCGCCTGGTTAGGAAGCGACAAGTATCAATTTTAAAATCATTTGTTTGACTCGAGCAGGGTTCGAACCCACAAACCCATGGATTCGGATCCCCCGATCTCCCATATGAGGAGCCGGACGCTCAACTCATTCAGCCATTCCATCTGGTTCGTTAGAGAGATAGATAGATCTGATGCCTAGCTTGGTTCCCCACTACTGTCGCGAAGACCTTAAGGGCGCATTCCTTACATGCGGTATGCGGTATGCGAATGCGAATGCGACAAAAAATCAAAACGCCTTGAAGCCTATGAGCTACATTCCTTACACGCGGTATGCGAATGCGAATGCGAATGCGAATGCGAATGCGTTTTTCCGATCGGTCCATGTAGCGATCGGTGCAGCATGCGGCATGCGGCACTGGGGTGCGAATAGAAAACCATCAGTCGCATTTGTCCATTAGTTTTAGTCAAGGAGGCGACTGAGCATTATGGAACGGTCACACACTAGGGTGTGGAAGGGACACACAGGCCTAGAGGGACGTCCTAACATGGCTCAGTTTAGGATGTTAGGACCGTCCCAATCGGGAGACACACGGTTACGGGAAAGCTAAAAATGCTATGATATGCACAGAAATATGAATACTTATCTATAATTTGGTTATAATAAAGGTAGGAACCCCCATGTGACGTATGAAAAGGTACATAGATAGAAATGCAATATTTGGTCATATACAGTGCAGTAAGGAGTATACTTGTTTATTTTTATTTTTTAAATATAGCCAGTCGTGTGCCGCATGCCACATGCCGCATACCGCGTGTAAGGAATCATGCCATTCGCATACCGCATACCGCATACCGCGTGTAAGGAATGCCTGCTTTAAGCTGAGATTCCTTACACGCGGTATGCGGTCTGCGAATGCGAATGCGAATGCGGCAAAAAATCAAAACGCCTTGAAGTCAATGGGCTGCAACCCTTACACGCGGTATGCGAATGCGAATGCGAATGCGAATGCGAATGCGACAACTCGATCGGTCCCTGTAGCGATCGGTCCGGCATGCGGCATGCGACACGGGGTGCGAATAGAAAAGCATCAGTCGCATTTGTCCATTGATATAAGGCTGGAGGAGGCGACTGATAATTACGGACAGCCGGGACAAGGGTCAGGGAGGGGGGTTGTCAAGGCTGCTGAGTGGAAACATATGGTAGTGGTTGTGGTGGGGGTTCGGGTTGGTAAAAATGCTACCAGAGCCACAAAAATATGAATACTTATCTATAATTTGGTAATTATAAAGGTAGGAACCTCCATGTGCAGTACCAAGAGGTACATGGATATACATGCCGTATTAGGCCATATACAGTGCAGTATGGAGTATACTTGTTTATTTTTATTTTTTAAATATAGCCAGTCATGTGCCGTCTGCCGCATGCCGCATACCGTGTAGAAGGAATCTTCCCATTCGCATACCGCATGCCGCTTGCCGCATGCCGCATGCCGCTTACCGTGTGTAAGGAATCCTAGCTTTAGGCTTTGCTCTAAAGCATGACGTCATCGGACCATATATGGAGGCCCATCAAGGCGTTAAGTCTATAAGCTATCAAGGCGTGAATCCCATAAGTCATCAAGGCATTAAACTTATAACATATAGCAATCCCGGCATCTATTTCTTTATCATTATTTATATTCCCTAAACATCTATGATTCAAATAAAACTTTCAAAATGAGATACTGGTACATAGTTATTGCACAATATAACACAAATTGATGGCTTATGGGCTTAATGCGTTGACCACTCCGCCACAGAGTAGCGCACGCGCGAAGGAACACCTACACTGGTCCCGAAAATGTCATGCTTTGTGCCAAGCCTAAAGTATATGCGACTGTGGCGGGGAACCAAGCTAGACAGCTGCCATGCTCTGAATAGACCCCACCAGTTAAGCTGGAAACTACCAGACTACAGTAGTTCCAGATTTTGCCAACAGATGTGACTAGTTAACAAGAGGGGTGTAATACATGAAGAGAGCAGCGCTGAAATTCCAGAAGAAAAATACAATATAATTGTTGTTTAAAGATATATTACAAGGATAAGAGCTTGAATCCTGTTGCGATATGAATATCTGAATATAATCAAGCATTTTATTTTTTTTCCAAGCATCCTTTAAGTGCCTGTCACACTATGCCAGATTGAGAACCAACAGAATTGTCTAGTCCGGTGGTGATAGGTATAAAAATGTATTAAAATGTGTCAAAGCATTCAGACATCGGGTCTATGAATGGACATAAAATGGATATGAAACGGACATGAAACGGACATGAACGGATAGCCAATGGACGAAACAAAATAAAACCGGGAAGAACTGTAGACGACAATCCGGCGGCATCCGTTCCTAGTTTTGTACATGTTCAAAACTTGTACGGACACAAACCAGACATTGTTCGTTTTCTGTCCGTTTCCCCCAATCCGGTGAGGTGTGACAGGGCCTTTACGGTTATATAGCATGTGAAGTCATAGGCAGTTGGGGAACGTACCCAACTAGAGTAGTTCCAGATTTTTCTGACAGATGTCACTAGCTTAACTGGCGTGGTCTATTTACCCATGTTGCTTGGGCAACATGAACAATGTAAGGAATACGTGGTAAAATCACATGACCAAATCTTCAATGTTGATTTTTTTTTTTTTTTTCAGAAACGGCGACGCCATGTTGGAAGTTATCCCTCAGTTCCGGATGTGGCTGGTTCTCTCGCTGGTTGGTATGTTGGCGACTGATGTAAGCGCTCTACCATGCAGTCAGGCACCCGACAGACCAGGCACTATCAAGTCCATCGCAACTATCTCTACAGTCTCTACCAACATTGACACGGAGCAGAAGTCAACATCCACTGGTACAACCTTGACCTATATGTGCCAAAGAGGAATGGAGTTTCCTGATTTGTCAATGCACAAGACATTTATCTGCTCGGAAATAACAGATTGGGAAGAGCAATCAAAGCTGGAATGCAAGTGTATGTATATAGACACATTGCGGTGTTTATGTTTACATTGTAGATTTCCCGTACATTTGCATTGCCTGATTAGCAGAAGGCGCTAGTAACCATAGCTGATGGTGTAGTATATGACATATACAACAAAACCTCTCTAACCAACCACCTCCACAGATCGGCCACTCCCCATATATCGATCGCTTTATTTGGGTCCCAAGCGATCACCAATACAATACCATTGTAACGATAACAAAGACTCCCTAAACCGACCATCTCCCTAAATCATAAATGGACCATTTAAAGTTGATTTAGAGAGCTTTTACTCGCATATCTCACAGATGGTATTCCCATATAAGTTCCAAGGTGCTTTAGGCCTATATATTTTTTTAATATTTTCTTTATTCACAATGGTTAGAATTATGTCTATTTAAAAAGAAAAAAAACTAAAACAAAGAAAAACGCCCGCTGACCTCGATCTTTATTTCAGAAGGACGATAACCGATTTGTTTAAATTTGGCCTTATTGCTATGTGCCTCCGGTTTATTGTGTGATTGCGACGTTGTTTTGCGATGCTGATGTTCTCCTTTCCGTCCTGATATTACCTTAGATGTTGCTAGGACGTAAAACAACAACAAACAAACAACAAACAAACCTTTCCACAATGCAAATGACTATTATAGCATGCGCACAACTCATTTTTCAGATCGTATGCATTCGAGTGTCTGTCTATGGATGACATCTACAGAAATGACATATTATAAGAATAAAGACCATTGTCTGAGAAATGGAGCGATTTTGGCCGAGATCTTTACCAACAGCGATCAGGCATCTATCAAATCCCGGTAAGAAAAAACACAATTTCTTAGATAATTACAAACTTTTCTATATTTACTGAATGGTTTTTTACAATGATACATTACATAATTTCATAATATTGTTACTAAATAACTTTTGATAATGCTTGATTGATTGATTGATTGGTGGTTGCTTTACGCCATGTCGGCAGCATAGGCCATATTCATGGCGAGAGATGTTTGTTTTTTGTTCAAACCATCGCTTTTACATGTAAAAGCAGACAATCGATTATGTGCCAATAGACACTCATTAAATTAGAAAGCTCACAATCATATATTTGTGGTCAAGGGAAACAAATTCCCATAGAAAAAGAAAAGTTTTATTAATAATTGATAGAATCTATTTAGTAAACTATATGAGGTGGTACAGTCCAGCTGCCCTCAAAAAGGCTAAAATATTTTCCTGTTTTACCTTAGTAAAAAGGTCATGCATACTGTCTGCAGTGTAGAACCGTTGGCGCAGGGCCAAAAAATCAACGCAACTTAGTCAAATGTGTTTGAGTGTCAGCGGGGACTGACACCCAATACATTCAGGGGGAGGTTCCCCCTTGAGCAGAAAAGCATGTGTAATAATGCTGATAAGCCTCTATTCTTTCTAAGAGAGCTGAAAACCAATGGTGTCATGTCTATTTTATTATTATGATGAAATAACTATAGCAAGACGACTTTCTGATTATATATATATATATATATATATATATATATATATTAGCAGATATATATATACAGTAAAACCTCTCTGTACCAATCCCTCCACAAATCGACTATTCCCCTATATCGATCGCTTTATTTGGGTGCCAACAACACCATTGTAAGGATATTCTAACTCTCTAAACCGACCACATCCCTAAATGGACCACTTAAAGCCGGTCCCATGGTCGGTCGATTTAGAGAGGTTTTACTGTATGTATATATATATATATATATATATATATATACAGTTAAATATCTGCTAATATATATATGTATAGTCACAGCCTATTAACAGCCTTGTCGGCCCTACCTAATAACTCCTACATCACGGTCTTTGTGACAGGGCTGCTAAACAAACCATTACAAAAAGTGTCAGAAGGCTAGGTTATGGAAATAAACACTCGATATGGCAATCTAATGTCAAGTTGAGTTGAGCTTTATTTAATCAAAATTGTGGTAAGCATGGCCTATTTTGTTTAAATACTTATCTAACATAGCCCGCTACTTTTGGGTAAATAATTTATGAAATTATGTAAATTAATAGACTTTAAATGATAATCGGGAGCATTCAGTGGCCTCCATCTTGTTTTCTTTGCATTCTCTCCCAATACAGATTATAAACATTGCACACTGGAACCAGCAACACTGTAGCTTGTTTAATGTGGTTCATTTGGTTCTGTGATAAAAGCTCACAAGACAAAAGCTCACAAGACAAAAGCTCACAAAACAAAAGCTCACACCCTTAATGAAAACAGAGACAAATGCTCACAAGCCTAAATCAGTGGTTTTACCAGAGTCAGTTGTCCTCAGCTATCACACCTCATGTCACACCTCCTGAATCACACATATTAGGTAGGTGAATAAAGAAAATGTAATTAATGTAATTGTATTATAACTGGTATTGGAAAGATTTGCTTGTTTTGTTTGCTGGAGCTTTACATCCTTGCAACTTCTATGGTCATATCCAGATGGCTACCGACTTGTGAGAGTGTGACTTGACTTGACTTGACTTTGTGGGGGGTTTGTGACCTAACGGTAACTGGCTGCAGAACTGCAGCAATAATAAATGGTGCTGTTATAACGGCATGTTTTTTTTGTTTTTTTTATTTGTTCTTCTTTCGTGTTTTTCTTCTTCTGGGATGCCAGGAGGCGGGCAGGGGGCTCTTCAAGCATCAGTGCACCTCCAGGTGGCAGTGGGGCGGTGGCAGGGCAGTGGCAACACGTTCTTGAGGCCCACGGTCCTGTACCACCGTCACCGGTGATCGAAGCGGGAACCGGTGTCGTCGGCAACTGAGAGTGTGTACTCATAGCGACTATTATAGTGCTGCCCAACTGGGAGATCAGGCTGTTGGCACCATGACCCGATATCCCACTCAGTCGCAATATCCTGACACTGAGCCAACCAGCCCTAGCCCTATCCTAATAATGCCGAGTGCCAGGCTAGGTAATGATAAGTATCAATTTTGTAAGTCATAGGTTTGACCCGCTAGCGATTAGCACTCCCGACCTTCTGCATGGGAAGCCTGCGCTCTACCGATTCGGTCACCGAATAACAAAATCTAATTGTTGTGAGCTTTTGTCTCTTTTCATGAAGGGTGATAGCTTTTGTCTTGTGAGTTTTTGTCTTGTGAGCTTTTGTTCACACACCAGTTCATACCAATGGCGATGCAGGGTTTTTTTCTTGAATATTTATACTGCCTATCATGAATAAGTCTGAATAGTCTTGTTTTCAACATCAGACAGTTGGTCGATAGAAAGCTTGAGCCTACACTTTTACCAACCCAAGGGATTTTTGACTTCCCACAGCACATAGACATGGAATGAGAGCAACTGGCCTTTGATGACGCTGTAAGTTATATACATAAGTGGAAATGCACGGATTTAGACATGGTCATGATTCATACCATGCACCTACCCCAACTTGGCAAATTTGAAGCCTTTTGTGTATGCTTTATAACCTTTAGCCTGGCAACAAAACAAAAGGAGAACAAGCTGCACAAAGTCCATATTCGAGCACTTAAATCTGTGCTTAAGGGTTAAAATATTGAGTGTACAGGACATTCAAATGGAAGCAAATCTTGAAAACCTAGCCCGGTGATGGGACATTCATCTGTTGTCACTTATGTATAAAAGATCAATATAACCACAATACAGAGATCCACTGAGCAAGCAAACAAGAATGGGAGATGGACCACTCATCAGAGTTCCTAGACCAAGCACAAACAAACTAGCTAAGGCACCAATATTTCAAGGGAGCAAGATGTGGAACAAACCACCATCTGCAATTAGAAGTGCACCTTCCTACCAAGGCTTTAAGTCACTGATCAGAAATCATCTCACTGGCCAGGCCCTTGAACAAGCACCATAGCATAGATCCTGTGACCTGCCTTGCTCCCCCACCCTCTCTCCTCGTCCTCCTCCCCCCCTCACTCAATTACTTACCTCAGCTATACAGGCAACTAGCCACCCTCTATATATCAGCTGGCAGAGAATGCTGGGTTGAGTGTGGTAGCAGCATAGTTTTTGCAGCAACCCACCATCTTATCCCATAACACTGAACTTATTATGGCTTACACCCTAACACACTAATCTGCTTCATAATCTACTAATATGCCATCCCTAAGTACCTGCTGATCTACATATTTACCTCTGCGCTGATAAAAATGTATGTTCTGATGAATAAACTGTTTTACCAACAACAACAAACAAAATATATATATAGATGTCAACCCTTTCATTCCCTGTGTGATGTCACGGAACTACTAATATTAACCATGTTGTTAATCAAATCTACTCAATCTAATTGTTCTAGGGAAACCAATGATCGACCTATTGCATTTAATATGAAATAGTACATTGTAGGTGTGTTCTTTCATTTAAGGTAGCTTGAACAGCCATGTAAGGAATATATGGTGAAATCACGTGGCGAAATGTTCAAAGTCATTTTGAATTCAATAAACACATGATCCCTGAAGACGAAACTAAAGGCCCTGTCACAGTACAACGTATCTCACGAACGCACTTCGACACATGCCGACGTCTTGCCTTTTTGGGCGAAACGTCGGGACCCGTCGGGACCCGTTAATGGGGCATTACGAACGCGTTAGCGGCGTGTCGGTACACGTTGGTACACATTGAGTGCCAGCAATGTTTGGAGCCACACGTTGGCACGCGTCGGGCCGCGTCGAGGTTTTGTGCATGCACAAAACTTTCAACATGCACCGATGCGCGCCAACGTGTTGGATCGCGCGTTACGGGCGCATTTGCAGGACGTCGACACACGTTACCAGCGCGTTCCTGGCCCGCTCGAACCACGTTGATCAACGTCCATCAACGCTGGGATTTTTAGCCAAACTGCGAAGACTTCAACCATATTTATATACAAAACCCACCCACTACCCCCAGCTGATGCAATACCCACGCGCCGGCATACCGCCCTCAGCCCGCTGCCAGCGCGCCGGCAACACGCCAATAGCGCGCTGACAACCCGTTGCTGGTACGTCGCGACGCGCTGACCCAGCCGCCCGTGAAGTAGGTTAATTACCCATTGTTTTCGTTTTTTTCGCCCGCAACGTCAATACCCGTTGACGGCACGCTAATAACATGCTATTACCACGCTACTAACACGCTGCGGCCCGTCAAACAACCCCCGAAACGCCGAAAAGTTTGACATTTCTCGACGCATTGATATTATTTTGCGCGTTGGCGGCATGCCGGAACAAACGTCGTAGTGTGACAGGGCCTTTTAGTAAGGATCCTGTTGTCCACTCGTTTCTGAATGGGGGACATCCGGTGTAGTTCAATTGTTGACACTAGATGGCGCATCGGTACCAGTGGTCCTAAACGGCCATTGACAATGCACTGAGTTCGCCGGTACGCACAGTGCAAAACGTCAATTTTTATTCAAAATTAATAGAAATGCAGAACTCTAACCTTATAAATTTAATATAATCTATTCGTTGAATATATTTTCTATATGTGCCCCAAGCGGGTTGCTTCTAGGTGGTGTGGTTTTAGAGATATTTAACTTTTTCTGTATGAAGATTGCTCACACCCATTGACAATGCATAGACTTTGCCGGTACGCACAGTGCAAAATGTTAGTTTTATTCAAAATTAATAGAAATGCAGAAGCCTAACCTTATAAATTTAATATAATCTATTCATTTAATATGTTTTCTATATGTGTTCCAAGCGGGTTGCTTCTAGGTGGTGTGGTTTTAGAGATATTAAACTTTTTCTGTATGAAGATTGCTCACTGCCATTGACAATGCATTGAGTTTGTCGGTACGCGCAGTGAAAAACGTCTATTTCATTCAAAATTAATAGAAATGCACAACCCTAACCATATAAATTTAATATAATTTATTCGGTGAATATGTTTTCGATATGTCTTCCAAGCGTTTTGTGTCTAGGTAGTGTGGTTTTAGAGATATTTCACTTTTTCTGTATGAAGATTGCTCACTGCCATTGATGCGCGAAAAGGAAGAGGGAAGGCGGGGGTGGGAAAAAGGCGTTTATTGACGCCTCAACAGAGCATACAGGGGAACAGGTAACACAGGCTGAGGAGGTACAAAATAAGAGGAAGGGGCTCAAGAGGAGCAATGACAGGCTCGGGAGGAGCAATACAGTGAGCAATAGTGAGGGGCTCATGAGGAGCAGAAGAGAACAACAGGAGGAGCCCATAAGGAGCAATGTCAGAGTTCTGGTAGAGGGGGGGCCGAGGAGCCCTCCGCCGCAGAGGGAGGAGGGTGGAGGAGGGGTAGTCGGGTGGGTGGGTGGAGGAAGAAGGGCAGAGAGCTCGAAGGCGGCAGGAGGGCGAATGCAGAGGGAGGCCGACGGGCGGCCTTATAAGGGAAGGGAAGGGGGCGGCGACAGCAGGAAGAAGGGCAGAGAGCTGGAAGGCGGCAGGAGGGCGAATGCAGAGGGAGGCCGACGGGCGGCCTTATAAGGGAAGGGAAGGGGGCGGCGACAGCAGGTGAGTGTGAAAGCTGCCGGCCCGGGGGAGGGCGAGCAGCGGGCGTCGCGTGAGGCACGAATGCTGCGCGACACGGGGGCGGGGGAGGAAGCGGCGGGCAGCGGGGTCTGGTGAGGTGTGAGCGCCGCGCGACAGCGCGGGGCGGGGGGAGGGTCTCTTCCTCTCCTCGCATCAAGCGTAATGCTTCGCATTACGACCAAGTTTGCAGTGTGACAGTGTGCCGAATAGGCCCACTCGTTCAGTGGCGACGCTAACGGCACGAATTTGAACTAAAAAGTCGGAGGTCCCCCATTGGAGAGGAGCCAGCCATAGTTCAGGCAGCATAGCGTGTTCACCTGTGAAGGTGAAGGTCATCCGATATACCATAGCGTTATACGACGTGTTTTAATAACGTTATTGTAGCATTTTATAAAGTTATTATGACATTACTATGACGTTTTATTATTAACTGGGTGGAAATCAACTGAAAGAACGGTTCTAATCGCAATTGTTGTTCCTCACCTCACACGGGCATAACTAATAGGATATAACAGTGACGAGTTGGCTCAATGTCAGGTTAAGGTGGCATAGTATGATAGAAAACATCAAATTTTCATACCAAGCACTTAGGTGGAGCAGTACGTTGCTCAGAGGGTAGAGTGTCCACCTGTGAAGGTGTCAGCCATCCTATAAATCCTGTTCAGTGGACCCATTTGCAGCTTGGGCTATTTTCCGTTCCAACCAGTGATCCACAACTGGTTCATCAAAGGCTGTGGAATGTGATGTCCTGTATGTGGGAAAGTGCATATAAAAGACCCCTTGCTGCTTATTGGAAAGAGTAGCCTATTTGTCAGCAGCAAGTTTTCTCCAAAGGAATACTTCCGAATGACCATATGTTTGATGTCCAATAGCCGATGATAAAAATCAATGTGCTGTCTTGCTTTGTCCTCACTGCTGAACCCGCCTTTACCCTTCCATTCCTTGGAACCCCTTGCTGCTGGATACAAGTGCACTGTCTACTGACGGGCTGGAGTGATCAGGAGCTGCCTCAACAACTGTTTGTTAATTGTTGTAAAGAGATCCCGCTTCTACAACCTCCCCCTCCCCCGGGAGTTGTTTGCTTGGGTGGCGCCCTTTTCCTTTATCGCTGTCTCGCTTTTCCATCTTCTTGCTGCAGATCCCATCTTTCCCTCCCCCCTTCCTGCCAACCCATGAACAACTGAAAATGAGTGCTCTGCTAAAATCTGACCAGAGTGAACCAATACCGATTCAATGACTTGTCGTTATAATTGTGACAAACTCCCCACTTCTAAAACTGTCCCTTCAGAAGTCTACACTTCTACCAATGGACCGATTTAGCGGTGCCGTTATATTGTTGCAGTTCTGCAGCCTGTAACCGCCAAGGTTACGAACACCCCCAAAGTCAAGTAAAGTGTTCAGACATACTCTCCTCTGGGAAGCCACCCAACCAGTACCCATTGCTTCAACCCACCCAGCTGCACCTCACGTTATTGGTAAAAGAAACAACAGTGATAAACAACCATTGTTGAAACCTTATGGGGCTGTCACACTACGACGTTTCTCCCGGCGACCCATCAGCGTTGAAAATAAAATCTTGCACGTCGAGAAACGTCAAACTTTTCGGCGGTTTGGGGGAAAAGATCGGCGTCAGCGCGGCGCGTTATGCGCGCGCGGCCAACATGTGTCCACGCGCTGGGGAAAAAAAAAAAGAAGAAGTTTGGTGCGACGTCTTCATTTTACCTTAAATGTTGCTAGGGCGTAAAACTAAAACGGCCCAGTTTGCCGCAACGTGTGAGCAACGACCCTCCCGCGGGCGCGCCGTCTTCCTAGCGTTCCCATAACGTTATTCCGGCGCGTCGAACGCAGCGCAACGCGCGTCTAACGTCCTTACCCATATATTTGCGCGCGCTGGCGGTCGTTGGTTTTTTTTTGACATGTTTAAAACCTTGGGCGATAGGGAACACGCGCCGGCGTTTCGCGCCGACCATCAGCGTCAAGGATAGTGTACCGACGTGTAGTGAAATGCACCGACGCGCGCATAATGCGCCATCAGCGCGTCCCGATGTTTCACTTTTTATCGCCCAAAATCAACACACGTTCACCGGTCGCCGGCGAGAAGCGTCGTAGTGTGACAGCCCCATAAAGCCAACAACAAAACAACATAATTGAAAGCAACTCCTCTGGGCTGATCAGGTTACCAGCCTCAGTGGACTGTATACTCACCCGTCCTGTTTCATCATTACTGTACTTATTAATCATGTCTATTACTCCGTTAATTTGTTGCATAGCTTTATGTCCACAATAACTTCTGAGTGAGTGAGTGACTTGGAGGTTTTACGCCATGTCGGCAGCTATGGCCATATTCATGGCAACCATAATTTGTAGCATGTGACCATCAGTGACCAAAAGTAAAGCTTGCTTTATTTATTGATACCTCTAGAGCACATTGATTTTTATCATCGGCTATTGGATGTCAAACATATTGCCATTCTGACATATTTATTTGGAGAAACCCATTGGCACCACATGGGTTACTCTTTCCGATAAGCAGCAAGGGATCTTTTATATGCACTTTCCCACAGACAGGACATCACATGCCACAGCCTTTGATGAACCAGTTGTGGCCCACTGGTTGGAACAGAAAATAGCCCAAACTGCAAATGGGTCCACTGAGCAGGATCGAACGGATGACCCACAGCTCCACAGTTGGACACTGTACCGCCTGAGCTACGTCCCGCTCCTTAATGTGGCCAAGTGGGATATCACATTGTGCTGCTTGCACTATAACGCAGCACTATAATGCTAATGTCGGCAGCACTATAACGCCAATGTCCAACCCCTCAGTCGTGCCTTTCTCTTGTTATTTCAGTGTACAGAATAAGAGAGCATTCATTGGCGTTACAAATGTAGAGGATAGTGGAGTTTTTCAGCTTGCTTACTCGGGAATACCGATTGACAACCTTATTGCCAATTGGAGCGTCATTGAACTTCACACTCGCTTCATCTTCGCTCATTGCACGGTAATGGATGAAACCCTAGCCCTCTACCCTTGCAAATACAAGGCCTATGCCGTGTGTGAAGAAAGAGCGTGTAAGTTCAGACATTCCTGCTCTTCCGGCTTACTCTATTGGCTCCAAATCCGTTTCCTTTTTTGGGGTGTTTTTAGGGGGGTAGAAGTGTGTGGGTTTTTTTTTGTTGGGGGGGGGGTGTATTTTATTGTAACCTCACACAACTTGGTTATTTAAAGTTGCATAGTCCGATGGTTTTGAGTTTCTGCCATTTTTCTAAGATTACAAAATTAATTTGATTGTTATAATCTATCTTAATTTAGTTTGAAATAACTTTTATTCTAAATGGCCAACTTTTGAGATATTTGAAGTGTAAACATGTAAACTTAATTTTGGCAAGCACACCAAAACTCAGCCAACATAGGCTTCTGCAGTAAAAGGTTCTATTAAATTGACTCAGTATCCCCCTTCTATGTGGAAACAAATGCTTCACCAGTATCTAAGTTAGATATGTGGAACCAAATCTAGATAATTGTTTTGGCTTTGAAAATGTTATTCTTCATCGGACTATGCAGCTGTAATTATAATGAAGCGCCATCTGAGGGTTTTCCATGCTTTTATGTAGTTTGAGTACTGAACAGGATGGATGGCCTAGCGAGTAGAGCGTCTGCTTACTGTAAGAGAGCTCACGAGTTCTATTTCCTGCTGAGTCAAACTGAAGACTTGGAAACAGATACTATTACCTCAAAAGGCGTGGTTTGTGCACGGACTCAGCCCGAACCAATCAAACACAATCGATTGCAATCGAAGTATTTCGGTTCATTTAAATTGAATAATTCCTTTTTATGCCTTAGCTTCCTTTGCGGTGTTAGCCCTCTATGCAGCCTCCAACTTGTCCCATCTCTCCCACCCCTTCCCACCCCTCTCCATCCCACCACTCCACACCCCACTCCCTCCACACCCCACTCCACTCCACCCCTCATCACCCCTCTTCACCCACCCCCTCCACACCCCTCTCCACCCGACCCCCTCACATCGATCTCCACTCCTACTCATTCCACCCCTCCACGTCCCGTCCCACCCATCACCACCTCTCCTCACCCCACTTCTCTCAGCCCATCCCCACCCCTCCACACCCATCCCCACCCATCCTTCACCCACGCCATCCATATCCCTTCACACCCCTCTACACTCCTCCCCACCCTTCTCCACCTCTCCTCACCCCATCCCTCTCCATCTGTCCCCACCCGTCCCCACCCCACTCCAGCCCTCTGGGTGAGGTGTGACGGAAGTGAGAGAGGGGTAGTGCGGATAGGAGAGGTGTTTTGCGGTGTCCTGTTCTCCCAACAATGACCACAAATGAGCGTCCCTGCTCATTCAAATGACTGTCTTTATGTTTCTACCTTCCTTGTTGTTATCAGATGATAAATGTGCCAGCGCGCCTATAATACAGAATGCCCGCATGGTGTTGGTGTCCATGCGCGTCACCTACTCGTGCAACAAAGGCTTTGCTTTCCCCGACAACCGAGTGTCTATCTCCATCAGCTGTGGATGTAAAACAAACTGGATATCTTCCTTGAAAGACCACTACTGCCAATGTAAGGCTTGCAGTGCTTGTATTTCTATACACATTATGTTTGATAATTAATTAATGTTGCATAGTCCGATGGTTTCGCGTTTCTGTCATTTTCTCAGATAAATATATTAGGTTGATCGCTATAATCTACCTCACTTTTTAGTTTGAAGTAACGTTGATTTCAAATGGCTAACTTTTGAAATATTTGAAGTGCAAAGATGTGAGATTAATTTTGGCAAGCATGCCAAACCTCTAAACAACATAGGCTTCTGCAGTAACAGGTTCAATTAAATTGCCTCGTTACTCCCTTCTGCATGTCGACAAATATTTAATAAGTGCACCAGTATCTAAGTTAGGTATGGGTACTAAAATCTAGATAATTGTTTTGGTTTTGAAAATTTGATGATATATATATATTTATATATGTGTGTGTGTGTGATGTATAGCACACTATGCAAGTATAAATGTTCGGCGGGGAATAAATGTTTCTGATTTCCTCCTGCCCAATGCTTTGATGGAGTATGTATTCCTCTTGGTGGCGAGGCATTGGTTTTCCAGCCTTTGTCAGTTCAGTTATTTACACTCTTTTTTAATAATGATATTTGTTTAATGCTTCATTACAATTTTCTTTTTAAAGTGGATCAGGCTAATTTTTTTTTTTTAAACAAGGTAATCGTCCACGCCCGTGCTTGAAAAATCGACCCTCCCTGATTTCGTTGTTATTAAAATAAAACTGGTAAGTGGAGAGGGCGGGTGGAGTGAGAAATGGAAAGGGGAGTGCCACCACCCTTAACCATCATGAACAAACCATCAACACACCGAACATCCTACACAACTATCAATCTGTTTAAACACATCGAACATTATATAAGACAGACAAAATGTCTTGTTAACTATAAACTTTGCTTGTTTTATAAGAGAAAACATGTAACCCACAATGATTGTTTGAGCTGCCCTGGGTATACATCTTCTACTCGGTGCTGCTCCCCATTTTTGAATGAACCGCAGTGACTGGTGCTGTACATTATACAGCAGGAGCCACTCCCTTAATTCTTCAGGATCGGTGCTGTGACTAATACAGCACTGACCAAACTTAGATTGTTTAGAATGTCAACTCCAATAGGAAGATGGCCGGAAGACCAGTGCTTCGGTGCTGACAAATGTCATATTCAGATGAATAAATACTTTATCAAAAAAAAGAAAAAAAAAGATGGGGGAATGGACAGGGAAGTTGGGGAAAGGAATGGAGAGAGATTTGAGGGGTGACAAAGAGGGAACTGGGAAGGTGAGGGAGCAGAGTCGAGAGTAGAGGAGGTTGGGAGAGGGAGGGTGTTGGATGGGGAGGAGGGGGGGATGTGAATGAGGGTGGTGGAGAGAATCGGGGGGGGGGGGGGGGGGCGGGCGGAAAGGGGGAGGGCGAGGGCGAGGAGACCAGTGAAATACTGAAGAGAAAAAAAACGCCCGCCCGACCCTGATTTTTATTTCAAAAGGACGATCGCCAACTCTTTTTTGTTGGAGGGGGGGGGGGCCCTTATGCAACTTTAAGCAAAATTGATGGATTGATTAATATATATACAGTAACACCTCTCTAAATCGATCGACCATGGGACCGACTTTAAGTGATCCATTTATGGAGGTGGTCGGTTTATGGAGTTTAAAAAAAAAGCATAACAATGGTATTGTGTGGGTGATCGTTTGGACCCAAATAAAGCGATCGATATAGGGGAGTGGTCGGTCTGTAGAGGTTTTTACTGTATGCGCAAATGTACCAATCTGTTGCAGCGGTCATGTTATTAGGGAACTCCTATACGGCAATGGCGGCGCTGCAAAAAGCAGCAACTCAAGAGGCCGACATGTACAACTACAGCAATGCTAGTAAGGCAGTAGATGGGAACAAGGGCACAAGTTCCCAAACCAAAAGTTCTGTTACCGCTTGGTGGAAAGTGGATCTGGAAAACAGTTATGTGGTCGAAAAAGTCAGGATTATACAATCGAAATGTTGTGGTATGTATTATTGACCTAGTCCAATTGACCTAGTCCAATCCAATTGGCGTCATGCATCATATGTTATTTGTTGAACAGACTGGATGGCCGAATGAGTTGAGCACCCATTTCCAATTGTTGGTAGATGGTAGGATTCGAACCCACGGGTTCGAACCCTGGTCGATTCAAACCAATGACTTAAAAATTGATACTTGTCGCTACCTAGCCAGGCGCTCGGCATTATTAGGATAGGGCAAGGACTGGTTGGCTCAGTGTCAGGATAATTTGAACTAGTGGGATATCAGGTCACGGTGCTGTCGACCTGGTCTCCTAGTCCCGTTGGGGAAGCACTATAAAATCACCATGAGTGTGCACTGTCACAAGTCGGTACCCGTCCTGATATTGCCAGGATGTAAAACTGCATCAACAATAACTGTTATTTGTTAGATGGGGTTGTTGTTTTTGTTGTTGATTTTTATACATTACTTGCTCTTCTTTGTTGTTGAGGCTAGGAAGTGACGAGTATCAATTGTATAAGTCATTGGCACATGTATATATACTGACTCTAGGACTGACCTGGCCGCATATCTCTGGCGAAAGGTGGCAAGAGTACTCGGAATAAGCGAGTTCAGCATCTTGGGCGCACGGTGGTTGATGGGAAGTCATCGGGATAAACAAACCCACGTGCATCATTATTGCATGTCTACGCGCAGTGCAAAACGTTAGTTTCATTCAAAATTAATAAAAATCCAGAACCCTAACCTTATCAATTTAATATAATCTTGTTGGTAAACATGTTTTCTATATGTGTACCAAGCGATGTATTTCTAGGTGGTGTGGTTTTAGAGATATTTCACTTTTTCTGTAAGAAGATTGTTCACGGCCATTGAGTTTGCCGGTACGCGCAGTACAAAACGTTAATTTTATTCAAAATTAATAGAAATCCAGAAGTCTAACCATATAAATTTTATATAATCTAGTCATGGACTATGTTTTCTATATGTATTCCAAGCGGTTTGTTTCTAGGTGGTGTGGTTTTAGAGATATTTCACTTTTTCTGTAAAAAGATTGCAAACTGCCATTGAGTTTGCTGGTACGCGCAGTGCAAAACTTTAGTTTTATTCAAAATTAATAGAAATCCAGAACCCTAACATTATCAATTTAATATAATCTTCTTGGTAAACATGTTTTCTATATGTGTACCAAGCGATTTCTTTCTAGGTGGTGTGGTTTTAGAGATATTTCTCTTTTTCTGTAAGAAGATTGCTCACGGCCATACGTGCAGTGCAAAACGTGGCTTTGTTTATACCTACAGCGCCAACCGGAAGTCGGACCCGCACATGCGTACGGACAATGCTGAACTCACTTATACGCTGCAGCATTCACCGCGGCGTGGCATGTGCCCTTACCCAATAAACTACATCACGGTTCCAGCGGCACGGTGCATTGTGGGATGCATCAGAGCAAAACAAAGCCGCGAGAAGCACATGGCATATGTTAATACACTGGGTGCAGCTATGAAATGTGCTAGTTTCAGCTCATCTCAGCTATTGTTTGAAACATAGAATACCAACTAAAAAATTGTATAATATAAATTAAGATATTAATCTTTTTTCCAGCATTGCATTTACATCAATATAACCAGCACATCTTATGCCATGTGCATTTAGATTTAGACAAATCTAAACACTCAGACTAGGGTTAGAGCTATAGCCAGAGTCAGTTTTATTTATTTTATTCATGTTTTATTTATATTCTATGGTTAATGACATATGTAGAAATAGAAAATGAGTAGGGTTAATCAGATATTGGTTATATATTTCTTTGAAACAAGTTTTTGTTGACACATTTGACATTTTAATATTTAGAACAAGAATTACTTCTGGCTAATCAATGTTGATGTAAACATCGGCCTGTAAAGTGACTGAAATTGTATGTTTCTTAGCTCAAAATGCTTAATTATGGAGAGTTTTGTCTTAAACATATTCATTATATTATTATATTGCATCCTACCATCCATGTTTATGCCAAATTGTTATGTATTTCTATTTATTTTGAATAAAATGCCAGTTTTGCCCTACGCGTATCGGCAAACTCAATGGGCGTACACCTTTGCTTTGCTCCCAACGCCGTTTGCAGCGCATGCGCATTCGGAACCGTGATGTAGTCTATACACCCCTGGCCAGTTAAGCTAGTGACATCTATTGGCATAATCTGGAACCATTCATTTGGCTGCACATTGGCCAGGTGATGCCGATATTCTCAATAAATATAAATAATTCCTTCAAATAAGTAAGCTTATTCATGATAATCTAATCTTTTCTTTTTTTTATGCTGTCTTTATACTGTCCATAGCATGTAAACTTGAGTGCTCGGGCTTGTTTTCAATGCTGGCCAGTTGTAGTAGTGGTTTAATCTTATCACACAGTAGGAGGTGATAAGATGTTTTTGTTTCTCACACAGTAGCAGGGTCATGGTGATTATTTAGTATCTGTAGATGTTTAAGCTTGTTTTGTGTTGGCGTTGGTCGATCTGAAATAGGGAAGGACTGCCAGGTAGCAGGTGTCTTCTTATCGATTGGCAGATCCTTTTTCCAAATAATTTGCTAATAAAATCAATCAAATCTGGAGGCCTCTGTTTCTATATTCACTGTACAAATAGATGGCGTTTCATTGATCCAGATTTCCACCCTCGTAAAGACTTCCTGGCTTGTCCCGATGGTCCTCTACGGCGGAATCCTTGGTCCCTCGAGAGCCAGCTTCCCTGGACTTAGATGAAATAGATTGACCTAACCAGATAAAACTTCAATCAAATAAAATAATACAATAATCACCTTCCAAAAACCAATACTGTGACTGGTTCCCTGTCCGAATCATGTATTTCAGCGACACAAGTTGGTATAAGTTGGAGATTTATTATCATATTTCTTATCTCGTTAGTGTCTTAGTAGTCACTCTTAGTATCGTTTAGTATATTGTATTTTTGCATGATCAGTCCCAGGCGCTGAAACCCTTTGTGTTCTTATAGATGAGTGGGTGGTATGGCTGAGAAGGAACAAAATAGAGGCTTCCAGTCGCCTAACCACACACCAGGTTCAGGCACCCTGGCTGAAGTCAGCTACTCAGTGTTCAACGGTCCGGATAGTGCGAGCCAGAGCCACCAGGTGGCAGTGGAAGCGTGTGGGATTTGGGTAGTGTAGGGTAGGATGTACAGGTGGCGCCAATGTCGGCGTCCACAGAGCGCTGAATTACCCAAGTTAAAAATGCAATAAACCTGATCAGCCTGATGCTAGCATTTCTTTTTCAGATCTTCCCGTCGTGGAGGTTAGAGTAGGACACGTGATGGACAATTTCACCCAGAATGCACTCTGTTATCGTCGCAAGGTCGCTAAATCCCAACGTTGTGATAAGTTTCTTACCGGGTCTGTGGTCAGCATTCAGATTCAAGTTAAAGAGTTATACCAACTGACTCTTTGCGAAGTAGAAGTCGGTGGTACAAAAACTGGTATGTCAAACAGTTTACTATTAAAAGTATTATACATTATACAGTAAAACCTCTCTAATCGACCACCTCCACAGATGGACCACTCCCCTATATCGATCGATTTAGTTGGGTCCCAAACGATCGCCCATAAAATACCATTCAACCAAGAAATTAAAGCATTTGTATCTGCACAATCTCAGATAGGCTACCACTTGCTAAATAAATCAAATAAATAAGAAATCTCTGCGATAGATTTGTTCTAAAAGCGAGAGATTGGGCTTAAATTGAATATCCCATCGGGAGGTCAGGAGAGGTACTTAAAATCGGGAGGCTCTCACCAAAATCGGGAGACTTGACAGGTATTTTGTTATAGTTTCTAGGAAAGAAGGTTGAATGGGAGAAATATTCATACTTTTACATCACTGAGAACTATCCTCATGTGCCAGTCAGTATATAATTAGTTTGGTTCTACAATCATGCTTTTTAAATCAGACAAATGGACCAAGTTTGCTTAGCAAGGAAAAAAGGTCAGTGTGTCTTATTGAGATCAACAAATAAAATAATGCTTTCCCTTAAAATATTGCAATAATATTATTTATGTTCAACCAACAATAAAGCAATTAAAATGAAATGAATTATTTTATATTCATTGAAGTATCTCGAAACATATCACAAAGAACATCCAATCCACAAACAACAACATCAGATTATCATTTTCCATAATTCCAAACATAATGTTTATTCATTCTGAAATGAATTTGATATATATGCAGGTAGAAATCTAAGCATGGTTTGCTGGTCCCAGCAAAGCTCTTTTGACGAATGCAAAGCCATGGGTGGATACAAGGCAATTCTTGTTGATGGACTCTATAACAGGAAAATCAAAGAAGGGTAAGTATATAAATATAATTAATAAGAAGTTCAATTCGCGACAGGCAGTTAAAGTTGCATAGTCCAATATAGATAAAAGATTCACCTGGTACTTGTAGTACACGGGTGAAGACCAGCCTTATATAAATATGGGCAAAAATAGTGTTAGTATGGAACAAGAAGTAGAATGCCTGGCACCAGTGTCAAATGGTTACTTATATCAGAACAGAGTTGGTGAAATGAGAGAGAATGCAAAAAGACAAGATGGCGGCCAGAGAACGCCGTCGATTTCACTTTTAAATTGCATTAAAGTATATGTTTTATTATATTTTCCAACTCAAAAGTAGCGGGTAAACATGAAGACATATACAAAGAATAAATGTTGCTTCTTAGATTGTGAAATTAGGCTCTCATAAAGACTCATTTCATTACCCAGATTTTTCGACCGTTTTTATATAAGGCTGGTTTTCACCCCTGTACTGGAAGTACGGGGTGAATCTTTTATCTAAGTCCAATAGCGTTAGGTTTCTGTCGTTTTCTGAGATAAATATTTTAAGTTGATCGTTACAATCTACCTTACTTTACTTTGAAGTAACTTTGATTTAAATTAAATGACTAACTAAGGAGATATTTGAAATGTAAATATGATAATTAATTTGGGTGTACTTGTAAAAAGCTGTAGCTCCTTAGTAATAGCAGGTTATATTAAATTGACTTAGCACATCCTTCCATGTAGAAACAAATGCTTAATAAGCACACCAGTATCTAAGTTAGATATGTAGGTTCAAATCTAGATAATTGTTTAGATACGGGTGCACTTGACCTTTATCATGGGTTTGTGGGTTCAAACCCTGGTTGAGTCAAACCAATGACTTAAAGATTGATACTTGTCGCTTCATAGCCAGTCGCTCAGCATTATTAGGATAGGGCAAGGACTGGTTGGCTCAGTGTCAGGAAAATGTGACTGAGTGGGATATAAAGTCATGATCCTGGTGGCCTGGTTTCCCAGTGGGGCAGCACTATAAAATCACCTTGAGTGTGCACTGTCACAAGTCGGTACTCATCCTGATATGACCTTAGATGTTGCTAGGACGTAAGCCAACAACAAATAAACTAACGATGCAATGCGAAAACCAAATATGTGGTAGACAGTTTCTGAGAATGACCCATATATACATCAATCACTTACTTTCGAATCAATTCCAAGCGTTCTTCGCTCTGAACCATGCTAGTATTTGTGATATATATGCGTAATAGACGTCTAGACCTGTGGTTAATATATGTTAACAATATGCAGAGTTGGGGACAAAGAGATATGCAAATGAGATGACGTCATGGAAAGTTTAGCCGGCGGGTCAAGCGTGCCCTACGCCGTGAATAAACCATTCAGTAACCAGAAGTCAAAGTGTTCAGACGTTGTACTTTCACATGGTGTCAGATGAGGAAGAATGCCGCCCGCAAATACTTTGCCGGGATTGCGGCCGCCTGGTCAGCTTGTCCTCAGCAACAACGCAAGATCGAACTGGAAAACATGGATCAGAGCATATGATATATACGCCACTGCGGCAGGTGTCATATTGAAAGGAGAACGAGTGCAATGCTGCATCTTCCTTCACGTTGCTGGCGAGGAAGCGCAAAAGGTATTTGCCAATATGACTTTTGCTTTCGCCGATCAAGACAAGATCAAACCGTTAACTGAAGCATTTCGAGTTTATTGTGTCGGTAAAAGCAGTATAATTATCACACGATGCAAGTTTAATTCACATAATCAAGCGTCAGAAAATATGGCGACGTACATCACAGTGTTAAGGGACAAAGTGAAAGACTGTGAATACGGAGCGGTGGAGGAGTCGCTTTTGCGCGATCGAATTGTGGCTGGCGTAAGAAATGAGAATTTGCGGAACAAATGGCTTCAAACTACTGAGTTAACGTTGACAAAGTGCATAAGTATGTGTGAAATGAGTGAGTTCAGTTCAGATCTGTTGGAGGACACCAAATCAGACGTGGAAAGTAAAGACATAGATTTCATTCGGAATTATGCTAATGTGCGTACCGGTGCACCGGCGGTCCGGTCAGTGGCGACGCCATCTTGGAAATCGCCATCTTGGATTGCCGGCGGCGCCGGTGCAGGAGATTTCAAGATCCGCTGCCAGAACTGTGGTTATGAGCACCGCCGGGGAGTCTGCCCAGCGAAAGGGAAGGTGTGCATTGCCTGCAAGAAGATCGGGCACTTCGGGAAGGTCTGTAGGAGCAGGCTCGGGAGAGTCAACGAGCTTCACGTCGAAGCGCCCGACCCTCACAATGCTGAGCAAGACCCGGATCCGGCGGAAGTCAATGTACTGGCAACGGATCTGTTTGTGGGCGCCGTCGATCGCGGTGCTGGTCGGGATGCCGAGCTGTGGCATGCAATCGTTCGGGTGAACGGTTGTCCTGTCAAGTTCAAGCTTGACACTGGATCGGAGGCAAACGTGCTTCCGAGGTTCGTCTTCGACAGAGTCGCTCCGGGGAGGCTGGCGAACACCAGATGTTCGTTGGTGACGTTCTCCGGTCACCGGATCATGCCGGATGGAGAGGCACTGCTTGATGTCAATGACAGTGTGCTTCGGTTCCAGGTGGTGCCGGATTGCCAGCCCATCCTGGGCAAGCAGGCTTGTGTGACTTTGAACCTGCTGGCACGCGTGGATGAGGTGCACAGGGCCATACTGATGAACATTGCCAAACCGACGAACATTGGCAAACCAACGAACATTGCCACACCGACGAACAGTTCCAGCGCAGGGGCAGAGAAGCTGGTAAGCGAATACAAAGACGTATTTCAGGGGTTGGGGTTGATCAAAGCAAAGGCTATCATTCATGTCGATAAGTCTATTCAACCTGTCATAGATCCGCCTAGACGGATTCCGTTTGCAATTCAGAGTAAGGTACGCAGTGAGCTTGATCGTATGGTAGAGTTAGGTGTTATAGTGGAACAGGATGAACCTACCGAGTGGGTTAATTCTATCACGATCGTAAAAAAAACAAATAAAATTAGAATCTGTCTGGATCCGACTAAATTAAACAAAGCGATAAAAAGAGGGCCGTTCCCAACCAAAGCTATTGATGAGATTATTGCCAAAACAGCTGATGCTAAGTATTTTTCAGTTTTGGATGCGAAGACAGGTTATTGGCAGATAGAATTGGATGAGGAAAGTTCACGTTTGTGCACGTTCAATACTCCGTGGGGCCGATACAGGTACACACGCTTGCCCTTTGGCATCAAAACAGCGGGCGACATTTTTATTCAGGAGATGCACCGTGTCATGGGCGACATACCCGGTATCGGGATAGTCACGGACGATATTTTGGTGTATGGGTCAACGGTTCAGGAACATAACGAGCGGCTCCGAGCTGTTTTGGACCGAGCTAGGTCGGTTAATCTTAAATTAAATGATGCTAAATCGTTGCTATGTAAAACTACAGTAAAGTATGTAGGTCATCAGAGATATGCAAATGAGATGACGTCAGGGAAAGTTTAGCCGGCGGGTCAAGCATGCCCTACGCCGTGAATAAACCATTCAGTAACCAGAAGTCAAAGTGTTCAGACGTTGTACTTTCACAGTGTTCATCATTATGACTTGGAATATTTCGCGCTTCAGACTCCATAGCTGACACTCAGTGATAGCTTAGGGAGGGAGGAATAAGAGATTAAAATATATCAGTTATCTAACTGGTGCTTTTGATGCTCTAATCTAATGTGATACGTTTATTAGACTATGCAACTATAATATAAAGTTAACATGAATCATTGGTTTTACTCGACCGGAAACCGAACTCCCGACCTTCCGTACTGCGTCAGAACTGTGACTCACGTGACAGTGACGTAGATGGCAAACGTGTCTGCACAGCGTCCCGCATGTATATAATCCTGGTCACGGCACCGGTGACATAGATGGTGTTGCACCAAATGGGAACATCATGCTTAGAGCGGGACTCGAACTCACATTTCTGCCATTCCCGGACGAGTATCCTAAACCATTAGATTATAGAGACCCCCTGAAGCAATTGACCTACCCACGGCTACCTTGCATGTGTAACAATTCATCTGGGGAGTCCAGTGCAGGTTATTTTACTTGATTTTAAATTCTAAGCAAATTTAATCAATTAGAATATAAAAAATGGTTAGTACCATTGCTTTCATGGGATAGGATGTGTTGTCTGGAAGATTAAAATGACAATTATTTCCTGTTTGGAAATCATGGTAACAGAGAGCAGGCACCTCGTGAAAGAGTTGTGTTTTTGCTTGGTAAGTGCTTGGTAGAGACCTCGTTTAATATGTATAGTCATTCTTTGATTTGACCGGAAGGGATGGCCAAATGAGTGGAGCGTCCGTGTCCCGTTTTAGTAGATCATGGGTTCGAACCCTGGTCGAATCAAACCAATCACTTAAAAATTGATACTTAGCCCTTCCTAGCCTAGCTTTCGGCATTATTACTATATTAGGATAGGGCAAGGACTGGTTGGCTCAGTGTCAGGATAATGTGACTGAGTGGGATATCAGGTCATGGTGTCTGCGGTCTGGTCTCCCAATGGGGAAGCACCATAAAGTCGCCATGAGTGCACACTGTCACAAGTCAGTACCCGTCCTGATATGACCTTAGATGTTTCCAGGATGTAAAACTTAAAAAACCAACGAACTAACTTCTTTGATTTGATCTTTATTTAACCATTGAATCCGGTATAATGGATTCAGTCAACACCCCCCCCCACCCCCACCCCACCCCGGGGGTGATCTTCCTATCTGTACACCCAAATAAATCACTATAAACTGACAATGGTTAACTAGCAAATGTACCTAAACAATTGATCAGTTTGACAAATAACATCAATATAAACTACAAGTTATAAAATCACATTTTATGCAAACAAATATGCTGTGGGATATAATTGAACATCTATTATAAGATAATCAGGGTTCTGAATAGTGCAAGGATTCGATAGTGTGTAACAAATTAGTTACACGGCTATATTATGATACATTCATTCGCATATATAGTACAGTCTAAACTAATCAAAGGTTTGCTAAAAATAAAAATATTTAAAAAAATTCATTTATTGTATTTCTTGCTAATCCCGCCACCTGTTCTTTACTTGTTCGTACTCAACAGTATGCAATCAATTAAGACTTGGTGTGGGTCTATTGACTGACAAATTCAATTTCATAGACGAAATTGGATTTTGTCCACGAAGATAGTTTATGTATCAGAAAGTGGATTTCATTGACAAAACTAATTTATGTAGCCGAAAGTAGATTTTGTCCACAAAACTAGTTTATGTAGATCCGAAAGTAGATTTTGTCCATGAAAGGAATTCATATATCCAAAAGTGGATTTTGTCTACGAAAGTAATTTATGTACCCGAAAGTGGATATTGTCCATGAAAGTAATTTATGTACCCAAAAGTAGATTTTACCCATGAAACTAGTTTATGTATCCGAAAGTGGATTTCATCTATGAAAGTTGTTTACATATATCCGAAAGTGGATTTTGTCTATGAAACTGGTTTACTTAACCAAAAGTGGATTTCGTCCACGAATGACGAATTTGGTCACGAAGTACGATTTCGTTTGTGAATTATGTACTCGGATAACAAAATTAATGTAATTTCGTGGACGAATGGCAATTTTCGTACAGGAAATTGTATACACTTTCCATTACCATTACATAAAAGATTTACCCAGGAATTACAGTAGGGGTGAAAAACTAACCATTAAAAACAAGTGGTGAAAGGCTGGGTATATGAAATCAGCGCATTAATTCTTAATTTAAGAAGCAAAATATATTCTTTATATACATCTTCATATTTACCCACTACTTTTGAAATGGAAAATATAATAAGACATGTAGTTTAATGGACTTTAAAAAGTGAAATCGACAGCATTCTCTGGTCGCCATCTTGCCGTTTTGCATTCTTTCCCATTTCACCAAGTCTGTGCCGATATAAGTAGCCATTTGATACTGGAACCAGGAATTCCGCTTCCTGTTCCATACGAAAGCAATTTTCACCCATATTTAAAGCTGCATAGTCCAATGAAAATATCAAATTTTCAAAACCAAAACAATTATCTAGATTTGATTCTACCTATCTAATTTAGATACGGGTGCACATATTAAACATTTGTCAACACATAGAAGGGAGTACTGAGGCAATTTAATAGAACCTGGTCCAGCAGAAGCTTATGCTTTTGGCATGCTTGCCAAAATTACATTTGCATGCTTGCACTTCAAAATTCTCAAAAGTTAGACATTTAAAATAAAAGTTACTTCAAACTAAAATTAAGGTAGATTATAAAGATCAACCTATGTATCCTAGAAAACGATAGAAACTCAAAACCATTGGATTATGCAACTTTAAACTACATTGTCATTCCCCCCTACTCTGCGTAGGTGTTAATCTTTTATCTAACTTGCCGTGCGCACCTACATTGGGTCACTTCCGGTTTGTCTTCGCAGAGGGGCTACTGGTGTGATTGGACTGTTCTATGACCTTGAGATGAAGCAGTGGTTGTGGGACACCTTCTGGGAAGAACCAACTCTGTTATCATACTCAGGCTTCACCAACTGGAACTCGCAACCGGATAACTTGGAAAGTGCAACCTCCATGTGCACCTATATTGGTGATGACGGCAAGTGGTATTACAAAGTGTGCGACAGTCAGGATTCCATCATCTGCGAATATCCCAAAAGTGAGTCCTTGTTTGGTTGATTTGAGTGTTTATTATCATAACTGGGTTGACTGATAGCTTGGCTCTCATTTTTGGACTAGGACATTTTTATTCAAACACCCTGAATGCACCAAATTCCGGGTTTAAAAAAAAAATCAGCAATAGGCTTCTAAATACTACACAAAAATACCTCATTTGTTATAACAGCCTTTTTAGAACCCGAGATATGATGCTTTAAAGGTGCTAAAATCAGACCCTTTTGTTAGTAGTATTTTTATTACATGGGCTTGAGAAAATCGTGACAGACTTCACATTTTGGACAAAAATGTGTCATTGACTTATGTAAACACAACCCTATCAAGTAACTTATCAAATTATGTCATGAATATAACGCCATGGACTAAGTCACGCAGCAGGAAGTGACTGACTCGAAGAAATAAGAGTTGAGTGAACAGGGGGACTCAAATTTTAGGAACTTGAAAACACCAGTGCGGATATTGAGATCGTTATTGTAATATATGTGTAATAGACGTCTAGACACGTCTGTAAGATATGCTAATGAGATGACATCATGGAAAGTTTAGCCGGCGGTTCAGTGAGCCCTGGATGGGAATAAACCATTCAGTATCCAGAAGTCAAAGTGTTCAGACGTTGTACTTTCACATGGTGTCAGATGAGGAAGAATGCCGCCCGCTAATACACTGCCAGGTTTGCGGCCGCTTGGTCAGCTTGTCCTCAGCAACAACACAAGATTGAACTTGAAAACATGGATCAGAGCATATGACATATACGTCACTGCTGTAGGTGTCATATTGAAGACAGAACAAGTGCAATGCTGCATCTTTCTTCATGTCACTGGCGAAGAAGTGCAAAAGGTTTTCGCCTATATGTCGCGCTCGCTGACCGAGACAGGATCGGACCACTCACAGAAGCATTCCAGACATATTGTCTAGGCAAGTGCAGTTTGATAATAACACGGTACAAGTTTAATTCACATAATCAAGCTACAGAAACTATGGCCACATACATCATGGCGCTAAGAGACAAAGTAAAGGATTGCGAATACGGGTCAGTGGAGGAGTCACTGTTGCACGATCGGTTGGTGGCTGGTGTTAAAAATATTAATTTGCGTAACAAACTGCTGCAAACTGCTGAGTTAACTCTGGAGAAGTGTGTGAGTATGTGTGAAATGAGTGAATTCAGTTCGGATCTGTTGGAGGACACCAAATCGGATGATGAGAGTAAGGAAATTGATTTTCTTAATACCTATGCTACTGCGTGCACTGGTGCACCAGCGGTCCGGTCATCGGCGACGCCATCTTGGAAATCGCCATCTTGGAATTCTGGCAGTGCGGGTGCAGGAGAGTTCAAGATCTGCTGTCAGAACTGTGGATACAAACACTGCCGGGGAGTCTGCCCAGCGAAAGGCAAAGCTTGCATAGCCTGCAAGAAGATCGGGCACTTCGGTAAGGTCTGCAGGAGCAGACTTGGCAGCGTCAACAAGGTTACCGTTGAAGAGCCCGACCCTCACAATGCTGAGCAAGACCCGGATCCGGCGGAGGTCAACGTTTTGACTATGGATCTGTTCATCGGTGCCGTTGACCGCGGTGCCGAGCAAGATGCCCAGTTGTGGTACGCGACCGTCCAGGTGAACGGTCGTCTGGTGAAGTTCAAGCTTGACACTGGGTCGGAGGCAAACGCGCTACCGAGGAACGTCTTCGACAGAGTCGCTCCGGGGCAGCTGGCGAACACCAGGTGTTCGTTGGTGATGTTCTCGGGACATCGGATCACTCCTGACGGTGAGGCATCGGTCAACGTGAATGGCAGAAACTTCAGGTTCCAAGTGGTGCGGAACTGTCAGCCTATTTTAGGGAAACAAGCTTGTGTGAGATTGAACCTGTTGTCACGGGTCGACGAGGTGCACTCTGCCGTGCCGACGAACATTTCCAAGCCGAACGACAGTCCCAGCACCCAGGCTGAACAGCTGACACATTGTCCAGAGCACACAGTGCCAGTGTAGGTCATGAGACACTGTTCGATAACACGTTCAGCGTTGCCGCAGTGGACATGCAATCGTCAAGTTTGTTAAGTAAAATTGTCAGAGAGTATGAAACAGATGTATCCATGTCCATGGTGATCACACACATTGAGGATGGGTGGGACACTACACGCATACAGACACCGCCGTGTCTCAGACAGTACATCTCACACAAAGACGAGTTAACGGTAGAAAACAATCTAGTCATGAAAGGCAATCGGGTGGTGGTCCCTCCGGGTCTCTGCGGTGAAATGATTGAGGCATTACATGAAACGCACTTGGGCGTAACAAATTCCAAGCAGCTGGCGTGAGACTGCATGTTCTGGCCTAAGATAAACAGACAAATTGAGGAAAAAGTCAGTCGGTGTGACACTTGCCAGAACAACCGGAAAAGTTTGCATATTGAGCTATTGATAAACCACCCGATAGCCTGTCAGCCGTATGAGAAAGTAGGAGCAGACTTGTTTGAATTAAACCATAAGAATTACCTTATAACCGTGGATTATTACACAAAGTATCCAGAGGTAACGTTGTTGAGAGATATGTCGTCTGTCACAGTCATTGAGGCAATGAAGGATAATTTTGCTAGGCACGGTATGTCTAGTCAGGTCATTTCAGACAATGGTCCGCGATTTAAGAGCCATGAGTACAGGGAGTTTGCACAATACTATGGTTTTAAAGCCGTATATTCCAGTCCGCAATATCCATGAAGCAACGGCCAGGTGGAGAGGTTTGTGCAAACGGTAAAGGACATCTCAAAGAAATGCGCAAAAACAAATACAGACTTTCAGTTAGCTTTGTTAAACATTCGAAACACTCCATTACCTGGCTTGAATGCATCTCCGGCTCAGCTGCTCATGAGCAGAAGGCTGAGAGGGATGTTGCCGATGGCGGAAGAAATCTTTATACCCGAAACACAAAATCCGAAGAAAGTACAGACAGCAAAAAGACAGCAAAGCCAGAAAGTGTTTCATGACAAGAAATGTGGTAAGCCGCACAAGCCTATGAGAGTTGGGGACAGTGTAAAATACAAGAATAATTCAGGAGAGTGGAAAAAAGGAGTAATTTTAGGTCGCACAGGTGTTTCAGGGAGAGAATATCAGATTTTGAATGAGTCAGGGAATATGTTGTACAGGAACAGGGTTCAGATTATAAGGGCGCCCGAGGGGAGGCAGCCCGAACCAGTCGAGCAGACACAAGGTATGTCAGTGGCACAGCCAAATGTAAACAGTGCGCTAATCTAAGTAGGTCAGGTTGGGTGATTAGGCCTGTAGTGAGTCAGTCACGTTTGAATATATACACACAAACCCATGTGCATGTTAGGCTTAAGTATTGTATTTTCAACTGTATTTGGTGTGTGTGTTGTACTATAATGGACAATATATCATATGGAGGCTAAGCAGCCGGACAGTCAGAGGACTTCAGTGCGATAGTGTGCTCAGACATTCGCTAGAACCTGTGGTTTAAGCTAAGTACACATATATGTTTGTATTATTGTGCTATTCATTTTACTGGGTATGTATATATAGTGACGGTCATTTTAAAACATTTCATGTTTCAGAAATACTTTGAAGGGGGGATGTAATATATGCATAATAGACGTCTAGACACGTCTGTAAGATATGCTAATGAGATGACGTCATAGAAAGTTTAGCCGGCGGTTCAGTGAGCCCTGGACGGGAATAAACCATTCAGTATCCAGAAGTCAAAGTGTTCAGACGGTGCACTTTCACAGTTATGAAACTTCACATATGACTCATTTGATGTCATTGCTGGGCACAGTGGAACACCAGCACCAAACATCACTAGATAAAAGATTCACCTTTGACTCGGTTCAGAGGTGAATTACAACCCTATTGTTGATGGTCTTAGGGTGGTATTTCTACCTTCTGTTGATTAAAGTCCAATAGCTATAATCTGATTGTATGTTTTCCAGCAACATATACTCTCCAGAGTATACAAATCACATAATATCACGGCATAATGACACAAAATCAGTTTGAAGTAATATAGTCCATGAAGTAAATCACCATGTTTGAATGAACTGGTTGTACCACCTGACTACCTCAGCCAATTAAAATGACTGCTTCCTAACCTAGATTGGATTATTACCCAGGAACCTCTCAACTTCCTGCCTATGGCTGTCATGTGGATATGTGGGCTCTATTAATTCAAACATTCAAACTTTAAAGTTCATTTATCTCCTGGACTTAATCTACTAATCAGCTAAAAGTTGCAGTTAAATATATCAAGGTATGTGAATAAAATATTTTGCTTTTTAGATTAAGAATTTATGTTATCATTTCATTTACATACATTTTCTCCACTTTTTATATAGGGTTCTTCTTCACCTCTACTCAAGCGACTGTATTATGTGGTGAATCGTTTATCTACCACATCACCATCACCATATATGGCTTACCTCACCAGTCAATCATTTTACACACCTCACCCTGTCAATGTTTAACGACCCCTAGCACAAAAAGTACACATCGGCCACAATCTGTTCATACTTTCAGCATCACCTAGTGGCACACCTCTCCAGCAAATCATACTCCACCACTCACTCGTGGTACTTCCACCTCATGCCAAAAGCTGGCACTCTTTGCAGTCAGACTGTTAGTGTTAGCAGCAACAGTACTGACTGGACAACACCTCAACTAAAATGTGACACCAACAAGCCTGCGAACTGAGCGGTCGCCAACCAGTCACAAGTGCTAAAAATGGCCGCCGAACACCAGGCGACCGTTTTGGTCACAAGGAGGTTTTTGGTGCAGCACCTGCAACTTCCTTGTAACCTAAATGGTCACCTGGAGGTCGCCAATTGGTCACCGACCGATTGGCGACCGATCGCCGACCATTATTTTTCCCACCATTTTCTTTTTTGCTTTGGTCGCAAGGTCACCGTTTTTTGGTCGCAAACTAATCGCAGGTGTTCTCAAGCCATAGTGTGACTGAGGCCTACATAAGGCTGAACGTTGCCTAATTCCAAGGATCAAATGAAATGGACCTCAGCTTTTGACTTTGACCCATTTGAAAGCACATAACACCCATATACTCACAGTATTACATCTGAGTAATCAATTTTTTTATTTTGTTGTACATTAGTTGATTAAGCAGAGGAAATTTCAATCACAGACGATTGGTCTTCTTCATTCTACTGCCCTTTGCCCTATCCTAATAATGCTGAGCACCAGGCTAGGTAACAACAAGTATAAATTGCTAAATCATTGGTTTGATTCGCTCAGGGTTCGAACTAGATAAAGGATTCACCCGGTACTCGCAGTATACGGGTGAACGACAACGTAGTCTAAATACGGGCGAAAAAGGCTTTAGTATGGAACAGAGAGTAGAATGCCTGCCTCCAGTATCCAATGGATACTTCTATAGGCACAGATTTGGTGAAATGAGAGAGAATGCAAAAAGACAAGATGGCGGCTGCAGAACGCTGTCGATTTCACTTTTAAATCTGATTAAACTAGATATTATATTATATTTTTCAACTCAAAGGTAGCAGGCTATCAATAAGACGTATGTAAAGAATAAATGTTGCTTCTTAGATTGTAAAATTAGGCCCTCAATTCATTGACCCATTTTTTCGACAGCTTTTACATAGGGTTTGTTTGCACCCCTACTGCAGCAGTACGGGGTGAATCTTGTATCTAGGTTCGAACCTGTGAGTACGAATCCCACGACCTACCAAAACGGTAGATGGACACTTAACTCTTTCGGCCATCCTGTCCGATTTAACAATCATATTCTTTCAATTGTATTAAGATTGTGACAAAGCGCTCAACATAAATTACGGCATCAAGATAGTAAAAATGACCGAGGTGGTGTACATCTGCTACGAACAGTTCTGGTTTCATGATGCACCGTACGCCCACAATAAGACCATCGCCTGCACCTGTGATGTCAACTGGGTGGACATCCGGAACTCAATACAGTGTAAGCCAAAGTCTTTAATGATCTGGTCACGTGATTTTACTGTGTATTCCTTACATGATTATTCGGGGGAGCGGGACGTAGCTCAGGCAGTAGCATGTCCACCGGTGAAGCTGTCGATCATCCTATCGATCCTTCTCAGTGGACCCATTTGCAGTTTGGGCTATTTTCCGTTCCAACCAGTGATCCAGAACTGGTTCATCAAAGGATGTGGTGTGTGCTGTCCTGTCTGTGGGAAAGTGCATTTAAAGACCCCTTGTTGCTTATCGGAAACAGTAGCCTATGTGGCGAGAGTGACCGTATGTTTTACAATATATATATATATATATATTTAAAGTTGCATAGTCTGGTGGTTTTGAGTTTCTGCCATTTTCAGGTATAAATATATTAGGTTGATGATTATAATTTATCCTACTTTAGTTTGAAACAACTTTTATTTTAAATGGCTAACTTTGGAGATATTCGAAATTGAAATATGCTAAATTAATTTGGGCACACATGGCAAAACTCTGACATCATACACTTCAGCAGTAATGGAGTCAAATGCTTAATAAGTGCACCAGTATCTAAGTTAGATATGTTGAATAAAATCTAGATAATTATTTTGGTTTTGACAATTTGATGCTTTTCTCAGACTATGCAGCTTTAAAGTAGAGCTAAAAGTAATGTGACGAGTCTATAGATATATGCTCGCGTATTTTATAACAGGAACAAACAAAAATGAATTCTGGTTTTCTGTATGTTTCTTATCATTGTCCACATTCTGCCATCCCAGATCCCATATCCTATTTCACTTAACTTCGGAAGTAGTTTTCTTTTGGGCTTAAAAAAAAGAAAAACAGTTTGATTTAATTGTTCAAAATAGTGTACTGCACTGAAAACCCCACTAAAGTATAATGATCTATCGCATCGGTGTTCAATACAGCAAATGTGCCCGGTAATAGATGTATGTGGTAGAGGATCAGTAGTCATCCACCACTCTATTGCAAATGCATGTAGGTATTGTGTCTCAATGGGAAGACGCCCTATCGGAGTGTTTCTGGATTAGTGACCGGTATGTTTTATAGAGATTTCCAGCTCACTGAGCAATATGCTCTGTGATAAAGGTCTTATAGAGGATTTCCACCACCAAGCAGACCTCTGACGTCAGTGGAATAATTATTGTTGTGGGTACCAACTCACTGAGAAACATGCTCTGTGAAAAAGGTCTTATAGAGGATTTCCACCACCAAGCAGCCCTCTGACGTCAGTGGAATAATTATTGTTGTTGGCACCAACTCACTGAGAAACATGCTCTGTGAAAAAGGTCTTATAGAGGATTTCCACCACCAAGCAGACCTCTGACGTCAGTGGAATAATTATTGTTGTGGGTACCAACTCACTGAGAAACATGCTCTGTAAAAAAGGTCTTATGGAGGATTTCCACCACAAAGCAGCCCTCTGATGTCAGTGGAATAATTAATGTTGTGAGTACCAGCTCACTGAGAAACATGCACTGTGATAAAGGTCTTATAGAGGATTTCCACCCCAAAGCAGCCCTCTGATGTCAGTGGAATAATTATTGTTGTGGGTACCAACTCACTGAGAAACATGCTCTGTGAAAAAGGTCTTATGGAGGATTTCCATCAACAAGCAGACCTCTGACGTCAGTGGAATAATTATTGTTGTGGGTACAAAGCTCACTTAGAAACATGCTCTGTGAAAAAGGTGTAACTCTTATCAGAGAGCATGTATATAGATGAGAGGGACAACTCCCGCGAAAATTGGTAACACAGGCTACAGTGGCGCCTCTCGCGGTCATTGTTGAACAAGCCTTGAGTTTGCCGGTACGCGCAGTGCAAAACATTAGTTTTATTCAAAATTAATAGAAATCCAGAACCCTAACCTTATAAATTTAATATTATCTTTTTGGTAAACATGTTTTCTATATGTGTACCAAGCGATTTGTTTCTAGGTGGTCTAATTTGAGAGATATTTGACTTTTTCTGTATAAAAATTGCACACGACCATTGACTTATAGAGGATCTCCACCACAAAGCAGCCCTCTGACGTCAGTGGAATAATTATTGTTGTGGATACCAACTCACTGAGAAACGTGGTCTGTGAAAAAGATATTATAGAGGATTTCCACCACAAACCAGCCCTCTGAAGTCGGTGGAATAATGATTGTTGTGGGTACCAGCTCACTGAGAAACATGGTCTGTGAAAAAGGTCTTATAGAGGATCTCCACTACCATCTGGCCCTCTGATGTCAGTGGAATAATTATTGGTGCAAGCAGCTGCTCACTGAACAACATCCTGATATGACCTTAGATGTTGCTAGGGCGTAAAACAACAACAAACAAAACAAACTGTACAACATTCTCTGCGTAAAAGGTTTTATAGAGGACTTCCACCACCACCCCACCCTCTGATGACAGTTACAATAACAAAAATACGAAGTAAGTTAACTTCACCTTCTCTGTTGAAAAGGTGTAATAAACAATTTTCGCTACCAATCCATCACCTGGTTTCAGGGAAGATAACTATTATTGTGGGTAATACTCCACAAACTAATGCATTGGAATAGACCCTAACCAATGGAAGCCAGCACCCACTTACAACTGATATGACCTTAGATGTTGCTAGGACGTAAAACAACAACACAATTACAGCGAAATGGATTCTAATTACCAGATATGAAAACACATTTTGGTAAGTGCTTTGAACCAATTTCCTGTCAACATATTTGCATTTAAATCTAGAAATATCCAGATTTACAGTAGAGTAATGATGACTTAATAGCCATTATGTTTTATGTTATTCATGTTTTCATTACTGGTGATGGGTTATACCAAGAATCGAATGTAAGTACGCCTTTGAAGCCAGTTCTTGTTGACACAATTGACTGCATTTGGGTGTAAATAGAACTAGACAAATCTGGATTTAGATGTATCTCTAGAGTTGCTACATTAATTGTTAGCTATATATTAATATTTCTTATCAAGATGCCAGGGTAACATTACACCGATTGTCACTTCTTTTTCCGCCTATTAAATAATGACTATTATTATGTATGCATGGAAGGGTTCAATAACCATTGAATTGAACAGTAGCGTTATACAAACTTAGGACTCACTTTCAAAGTTGGCCCACAACACAACTTTAAGTTGAGTGCTCATGCCCCACCGAAAAGGTTTCTTCGGTTCTCTACACTTCAGATGGTGAGTAAAACACACTTATTTAGTTCTTTTTCTTCTTGAAGATTTATACTGCCTATCATGGATAAGTCTGAATAGTCTTGTTTTCACCATTAGACAGTTGGTCAATAGAAAGCCTTAGCCTACACTTTTACCGCCCCAACAGATTTTTAACATCCCACGCCAGATAGAAATGGTATGAGAGCAACTGGCCTTTGATGACGCTGTAAGTTATACACAGAGGTGGAAATCAAAATCAGCAGAGGTGAGGAATGGGGAATCGAACCACCAATCTCAGATCCGGAGTCCGACCTAGAAAAATCTATATTATTATTTATAATTACAAAATACTGATATTTAGCTATTAGCATTTTCTAGTAGCTTTTGCTGTCAGCATTGTAGCGTATTTCTCCATCAATGGACTGATGAAGTTGCAACGGAACGCCTAGCTGTAAAGGTACAGGTTCATACACTTCCCGACAAATTCCCAATGCAACAGCAGTGGTGAGTACAGACGTTTCCTATCTATTCTTGATGTATACCATATATATCATACATAATATATACATAATATATATGGGAGCGGGACATAGCTCAGGCGGTAGCGTGTCCACCTGTGAATGTGTGGGTCATCCGATCGATCCTGCTCAGTGGACCCATTGCAGTTTGGACTGTTTTCCGTTCCAACCAGTGGTCCACAACTGTCCTGTCTGTGGGAAAGTACATATAAAAGACCCCTTGCTGCTTACTGGAAAGAGTAGCCTATGTGGTGGCAGCAGGTTTCCTTCAAAGAAATATGTCAGAATGACCATATATTTGATGTCCAATAGCCATGATAAAAATCAATGTGCTCTAGAGGCATCGTTAAATATAACAAGCTTTTTTTTTGGAAGCAGACCAACAAGTGTTAGCTGGGGGACACTACACCAATGCGCAGTAAGGAGGAATAAGAATAGGACATTGTTCCCCTGGAATTTATACTCGTATAATTCGTTATGCATCACGTATTATTGTATCTCCTTATATTGTTATGCATGGTACCTGCTATCACATTGGCACACCACATGTTCTTCCTTCCCCAGCACTTCATATCCATCGATGTCTACAGACTTATCGTGTCCACTAAGTAGGTCCATGCAGGTGAGAAACCATTGTGATATCTGTGCATAGTCCGATAGTTTTCCGATTTTGTCATTTTTCTGTGATAAATATATTAAATTGATCGTTATATTCTACCTCGTTTTAGTTTTAAGTAACTATTATTTTAAATGTCTAACTCTTGAGATATTTGAAGTGCAAATATGCAAATATTTTGGCAAGCATGCCAAAACTCTGACACCATACACTTATGCAGTAACATGTTCTGTTAAATTGATTCAGTATGCCCTACTATGTGGCAACAAATATTAATAAGTGCACCAGTATCTAAGTTAGATATGTAGAATCAAATCTAAGGTAATGTTTTGGTTTTGAAAGTTTAGTGCTTCATTAGACTATGCAGCTTGAAAGTTGCATGGTCAGATGAAATATCATTTTGACAAAATTAAAACAACGACTTACAATTGATCCTATACATCCAACTTAGATATTGGTGTATTAGCTAATGATTTGGGAGAGCATATACAGAATAACCAGTGAATTTATAACCTCACCCCTTTGGACACTCACTTTGAAACACACATTATGCAGGGAGGCCATTAACCAATTAGGCCAATCTGGTGACCTCATTAGCCTCCCCCAACCAAGTAGGCCTACTGTGCAGGGCCATAGAGGGGAAGGGGAAATGAGGTGGATGTTGCCTCTCCCATCCATGTTAGATATTCAATACTGTTTGGTCAATTCTATAAATATAATTAATCAATTTTGGGTAATTGAAATTTTTACATTTGTCAATTAAAATTGCATCTGCCATTGGGACTATGGTGGGAGGGAGGATGAGACATGGATGACATAACAGTCAATAATAACAGAGCAATAATATGTACATGAGAATTGCAAGCAGTATGCATATCCTTGATGGTCTAAATTTATGGTGGGGTGCTCACGCATGTGATTTGTGCGCATCCGTTTGAAATTTGTCAGTTACACTGTATATAAAAGGAAAAAGGTTTTTTGTTATTGAATGTAAAAAGGAGTGAACCATATGGAGTGAGATATGTGCATTTGAAAGTTTTTGACTTTCATGCTAGCCACATCAGCCGGGCCTGAGCATTAATAGTTTGATGGGATCCACCGCAAATACACAGATTTCCGGTTTTAATGCTATGATGGCAGCAGCTGTTCTGGTTGTGCCTATGCGTTATCATTTGGATGGGATCCATCGCAAATGCGCTGGGTTCTGCGCTTAATGCTATGATAGCAGCAGCCATATTCTACGATCCAGCCGGACCTGAGCATTACTGGCTTGACAGGATCCGCCGCAAATGCTCAGGTCTCAAGGTTTAATGCTATGATGGCAGCAACTGTTCTGGTCATGCGTTATCATGGGATCCATCACAAATGCACCGGGTTCTGGGATTAACGCTATGACAGCCTATATATGCCGGCGAACAGCTCGGGATAGCAAAGCATGCAGTTCGTCATAGGTGAGTGTAGAAACTGATATGGTCCTACGACCCCAGGCCGTCCTCCTATGCAAACGCTGTGGAACGGCGCATTTGCTATGGATCCCGTCCAAATGAAAACACATAGGCACGACCAGAATGGCTGCTGCAATCATAGCATTAAACCCAGAAACCTGCACAATTGTGGCAGGTCCCGTCAAACCATTAATGCTCAGGCCCGGCTGAATCATAGAATGTGCAGTTTGGTGGGTGGTTGCATAGTTTGATGTTTTATAATTTCTGCCATTGGGACGATGTCAATCATATACCGATGTATATGTGAATTTGGATATTCGATGCTACCTGGTCAATTCGATAGATATAAATTAAATTAACCTTTCTACAAAATAATATTTTGCTACAAACCCTAGTGCCATGGGCCTATGGCACCAATCCGTTCCCAGAATGTCTTACACCCCAAACAGAAACACCTACCTAGAGCCCTGTCAGGTTCCAGGATTAGTAGGTCATCTCACATCAAGTGGTCACCATGAGATGACCATCTGGGTCATAACCACAGGACTTTTGGCAAGCTTGTCAAAATTATTTGTGGGTTCATTCAGCTCAAATTGTTCCAAAACTAGCCATTTTTCATCAAAGTTACTTGGGACTAATGCATATTAGGATATAAAGGTCAACCTGAGCTATTTATCTCAAATATAACTAACAAATTAAAATGCCATTGGACCATGCAACTTTAACTATAAGTATAAGTCCATATAGACCGCAAAACATTACAATACATGTTATAACATCAGTATAACATTACTATGACGTTATAATGTACCATAACCAAATGCCTTGAGTTTGAGTCTATGCGCACGGCTGAACACGGTGCACCGCTGAAAACGCCACACCTGTACGGGTGACCGCGGCTCATGACTATGAGGAAGCAGATCAACAAGTGTTAGCTGGTAGTAGTACCTTGTAAGGTCCAGAGCCGGTGTCGCAGTTTGAGCGCTCTGCCAGTTTGAGCTGACTGTCAGTTTCATGCGCATGCGTCAAAATCTGACAGCATCGTCACTAACCTTATGAATTTAATATAGTGTTTTTGGTAAAGATGTTTTCTATATGTGTACCAAATGATTTGTTTCTAGGTGGTTTGCTTTTAGAGATATTTCACTTTTCCTGTATTTTCTGTATGAAGATTGCTCACGACCATTGACAATGCCTTGAGTTTGACGGTACGTGCTGTGCAAAACATTAGTTTTATTCTAAATAAATAGAAATCAAGAACCCTAACCGTATAAATTTAATATAATCTTTTTGGTAAAGATGTTTTCTATATGTGTACTAAGCGATTTGTTAATAGATGGAGTGCACGTGACGTCATCACTCAGTGGTTAGCCATCTTGGATTACACTTAATACCACCTATGGTGCCCCCTCTCTTATACCAAGAACACTACGTCCACCACTGGGCCTACCTGTAGATATTGCCTGAACCTGTCTAATTCTTTGACAGAGCATCCAAAGTGTCAACATACTGCTCTTTAGCAAAGATATGAGGCTACATGATTAATCAAATACTTCCCCTCCATAAAAAAACTCTTTCCCCCCAGCCTTTGAGGGAAAACTGCTCAAAACAGTGGTAAATAAACCAACAAATCAGTAAATAAACACAATGTAAGCACTTCCAAGCCTTTCATATGTAATCCAATATGGCCACCGGAAGTTGTCTTGTGACGTCATTACACTCCCTCGTGATGTCATTACACCCCCTCTATAGGTGGTGTGGTTTTAGAGATATTTCACTTCTTCTGTATTTTCTGTATGAAGATTGCTCACGACCATTGATAATGCCTTGAGTTTGAGTGTATGCAGTCAGCTGAAACTGGCAGGGCGCTCAAACTGCGACACAGGTGTGGTGGTTTCAGCGGGTTCCCGTGCTCAGAGGTGTCCCTCGCTTCTGCGCATGCGTCAGAATCTAGTAAACATGGCCGTAATCGATTAACACGAACCGGGCGACTCGGGTCATCCGAATTTCAAATAGAACACGCGAGTGGAGTCGACAAATACACGTCCCGTGTGCAAAAAAAGAATAACTTAGATTAATGAAATGGAAATTTAGGTAAACTGGGCCATGATACAATACTTTAAATCCTATTTTGCTGTACTTTTATCGGTTATTAAAAAAAAAAGAACAAACTGTCCACCCGAGCGTATTCGATTATTCAACCCGAGTTTGTAGGATGTGCGCATGCGCCAATAAGTGGCTGGGGTGACCCGAGTTGATGCGAAATCCGCGCATGCGCAGAAGCAGCGCAGAAGCGAGGGACACCCCTGAGCACGGGAACCCGCTGAAACCACCACACCGGTCTGTTAGCGAATCCCCCTTTAACCCTTAATTGGTATACCAGTTAAAGAAGCTTCGACAGAAGGTGAGGCAAAGTTCCATAGGTGAGCAAATGTCCTCGCCAGAAAAATTGAGGAGGCTAAATATTTAGGGGGCCAACGGCCATGTCAATACCAACCACATCCGCCCATATGGAAATCGCCTTCGCATTCTCTAATAGGTCCCCAACTATACAACAGGCTATTCACAAAGCGAGGGGTAGAAAAAAATCAACAACCAGTGGGACTGCTGGTACTAGCGCTCTATTGGTCATACCATTCATGGAAAAATGTAACTTCGAGGCCTGTGTTTGTATTGTATCGACACTCACACACTCCGACCCCTATGGCATAGCGGCTATGGCCAAGCTCATCAACGAAGTCCCAAAATGGATTATTGTGGTAAGGTTACATCATAGGCAGCGACATACCGCCCGTCTGTTGACACCTTTACACTTACACTAGGCTTTAGTCTAGTTTGTTTAGGTGACTCAACTAGTACTACTCGTAGACGTAGTAGTAATATTATGAGTATGAACTATGACTGTCAGTGTCACGACTTGGGCCAGTCGTGTAAATAATGCTGCGTTCATTATTCATAGCATCCTGTATCTTAGATAAAAGATTCACCCGGTACTGTGCCTACTGCAGCAGTACGGGGTGAATCTTGTATCTACCTGTATCTAAGCATCCTTGTGAATGGCGTGGTGACTTCCCACTTACTACCACTGTACCAGTGAACAGGACCATGTAAACTGAGCGCGTTCATTTGACAATTCGCGGTAAACAACGACAATATGGAATCCAGAAGGCTTTTAGCTTTTTTACTATGTTTTTGGTGTAACCATTATATTAACACAGAATCTAAGTTTAGATACATAGATTTAATCAAATATGATTGAAATAATTAATTTTGAGCAAGTTTTTGCAGTCTATGATTAACGAAATTGAATGTTTCAGGCTGGGCGATAATAGAGGCAAACTACAATACATGCGTAAATAACATGTAAACTGCACGTTTTTGGTAGATCGCATCCACTACCATATTATACACCATGTATGATTTGTTTTAAGACCACATATCATGGACAATGGTTTCATTACAAACATATTTTTGTCAATTTATTATGGAACCTTACCATGCAACTTTTCTCCATTCGTTGCCATTTTTTAACAAGTGGTGAATAACGAGCCGCTTAAAAAATCTCCAGTTCACAAGTCAAGTTGTGAAGTCAAGTGAACGCAATTCACCAGTTGTGAAGTGGGAAACACCATATTCATCAGTTCATATGAACGCAGCATAATACCCTATACTACGCTATATAGTAATAGACTGATAGTGATAACACAACATACTCAATCAATCAATGGGTGCCGTCTTCTCGAAGAAGGTTGGCTGTAATGGACCTCCATCTCTTCCTGTCATTCGTTCCTCTCATGCATTCCGCATAGCTCATTGCTGTCCACTCAGTGATGTTGTCCATCCATGTTGTTCTCCTTCTCCCTCTTGGTCTTTTCCCTTCTATCTTCCCTTCCAGTATTCTTCTCTATCATGTGGCCAAAGTATTTAATTTTTCTGTTTTTGTACTTGTAGTACACGGGTGAATGACAACGTAGTGTAAATACGGGTGATATTGGCTTTAGTATGGAACAGGAAGTAGAATGCCTGTCTCCAGTATCAAATGGGTACTTAAGTTATATCGGCACAGAGTTGTTGAAATGGGAGAGAATTCAAAAAGACAAGATGGTGGCGATAAAACGCCGTCGGTTTTATTTAAAAAAATTCCTTAAAGTACATGTTTTATTATATATTTCAAATCAAAAGTAGCGGGTAAATATGAAGACATAAAAAGAATAATTGTTGCTTCTTACATTGTCATTGTGAAATTAGGCTCTCATAGACTCATTGCATTTCCCTGATTTTTCGACAGTTTTATATACTAGGGCTGGTATTCACCTGTGTACTGCGAGTACAGGGCGAATCCTTTATCTAACTATAGCCTAGTATTAGTACTATAGGATATACTTAGAAAGAAGAAAAAAATTACCCCTACCAGGCTACTGCAGTAGGCTGCTACTACTACTAGTACTACTACTAGTACTAGCTGCTACTCGCCTAGGCATAGGGGCCTACGCCTACAGGATTAAAGTCGCATAGTCTGATGAAAACATCAAATTGTCAAAACCAAGACACTTATCTAGATTTGATTCTACATATTCAACTTAGACACTGGTGCACTTATTAAGCATTTGTTGCTGCAGAGAAGGGCATAATAAGTCAATTAATAGAAACTGCTACTACTGAAGTCCATGGTGTCAGAGTTTTGATGTGCTTGCCAACATTATTTTGACATGTTTCGGCTGCAAATATCTCAAAACTTAGCCATTTAAAATTAAAGTTACTTCAAATGAAAGTAAAGTACATTATAACGATTAGTATAATATATTTATCTCAGAAAATAGCAAAAACCCAAAAGCATCGGACTATGCAACTTTAATCTTTTATCTACTAATAATCTGGGACTAGAGCTTCGAATTAGCAAAATAGCGAATGATAGACAAGAAGTGTGAACACTTATTTGTCTCAAAAACATGAGGTACCAGCTTCGCTATACTATAACTTATACTTATAACTATATGTATAAGAAAGTCATAGTTATTCCCGCAACACTGTCTCTGAGTAGGGGTGAACACTTTTATCTATTAAACTAGATACAATATTCACCCCGTAGGCCTACCTCCTGGGTAGGGGTGAACCTTTTATCTGTTCTATAAACTTTTATAGCATAATCTATGATCTAGGCCTATTCATCATGCATAATTATGATAATACAATAAACCTTTTTAATTGTAATCAAAACATTCATTTTATAATTAGAGTTTACAATGACATTACACACAGGGCAGTGTATCTCACACAGTGACTATATTATATGTAATATAATAATAATAATAATAATAATAATAATAATAATAACAATATGCAACACGCTTCCTTTTGTGGCCTATGGTGTACTTTAGGGCCTACCGTGTTATGTATGCCATGGCTTTTTTGTTGTTTTAGTAGTGGGTGTATTTATGCTGCCCATAACGGTTAAGTCTAATGACTTGTTTTCGCCGATAGACAGTAATAGTCTTGTGACTCCCCTTCTTTTTATCACTTTCAGTTGTTGTGTAGCTAACTACTGCATGCATTCTTTCTCTGTTTGTAAGCATTCTCCCACATCCCCCAAACCTCTGAGTTTGTTCGTTCTACAATCAGATTATTGTTTGGTTACCAATAGTTAATTTCTCTGAATGTCTTCACCTTGTTGTGTTAGTGGTCATTAGGTTTTGATTTTAAGTTTAAAGTTTACCTTTTGTATGTATAATACCTAGCATCTATACCCTCTAATACTTTGCTTGAATTATCAGTGTATTTTCTATTTTTTATTTTATTTTTTTGGTAAATATAGTTTATTCATTGAATAAAGTCTTTTGTCAGCGCCGTGGCACTGGTCTTCCAGCCATGTGACAATACAGTTATTTACAATATATGCAGCTAGCCCAAATCAGCTGAAATAACAATATCAAACATTCAAAGACTTACATATGGTATAGTTTGACAATTCACATACAAAAATAGCAGTTATATGTTGTATTCCTACACACTTGATACATACATGTCTATTGATTAGACCTTTACATTACGGAGTGGTTAGGTGCATAGTTTTCCTTCATAGGTTTGTATGCCTACTACTATGTTGTGAATTGCAAAACTATCATGTTGGAGTTAACATTTTGAGATGGAGTGAGTGTTAGTAGAATGGTTTGTTTATTCTGTTAGATAGAGTGTGGTTAGGATCCAAGATTAGTTGTTGGTTCCAAAACTATAGACAAATTGAAAGATGATTTCATGTGTTTTTTGTCTGAGAAGTCTGGTCTGCCTGTGCCCACTCATCTAGTAGAACTTACTCCTAACTCAAGCTCCACCTCTCGCCCAAATAAAAGAAAAAGGCTAAACAGTGACAGTGATTCTGGTGAATCAAATAGTGTCAGTGAAAAAAGTGAGGGAATAAATCTAGATGATGTCTGCTCGAAGGACATGGAATGGGTGGGTGATTCTGATGCAGAGAGCAACACTGAAGTTGATATAAATTTCTAATTTTCAAACCAAGGTGTGTGGGTTGCTGTGGCTTATGATGAAGAATTCTTCATAGGTCAGGTGATTGAAGTCAAGAGTGAGATGTCAGAGGCATTGGTGCGGAACCCACAGGAGATATAAAATTATTTTGCAAAATTCGTAAAATACAAAAACCTAAATAGTGTTAGTAAAACACTTAAAAGGGGGCACTAATCAACTAAACTGATAAAGAAGAAGGATACATGAAAGTTTCATGCAATTCTGTTGAAGGGTTTTTTTCCTGCGATTTTTCAAACTCAACATTTTTCATGATTTTGGTAAAATGTGCATTCTTTCTCCTCACTTATAAAATATTTAACTGTTTTGTAATGTATGTTGTTATGGATGTATTGAAGTATCTGATAAAGATGAATAGCACCTGAAAATTTCATCCAATTCCATTGTACAGTTTTTGTTCTGTGATTTTTCAAACTTTTCCAAAAAGCCAGATTTTTCACCAAATTTTATCACCTGCCAAAACTGGCTCTCGGGTGTTTTCAGCCTATTTATTTTAATTGTTCCCCATGGTTTGGGGCCTTGAAAAAAAATAGAGTTACTAGCACTACCCCATAGGCCCGGGATAATTAAAAAAGAATCAATTTGGGTGGCAATTTTTACCACCAGTGCACCCGAAAAAGTGCTCTGTGGCCTAATTTCACAAATGGTGAATTCAAGGAAAATGCTATTTTTACCAAGTTTGAAGGTCTATATTTTTTAAACTAGCCACCCCATGCCCCTGTAACTGTATATACACTGTGTACAGACCAGGGACTCTTAGCCTCTGGCTTGTGAAGCAAGCTGGGTGATCCCTTTAAATTTTGGAGACCATCAAAAATGCTATCTTTTAGACTTTGCAGCGTGACCGATTTCAAGTAGGGTTAGTAAAATTTAAAAAGGCTGTATTTGCCTTAATACTTGACCGATTTTGACAAATGAAGTATCATTGTGTTTCGAATTGCATATACTAACAGATGGAATCATTTATATCAAACTCCGAACACATACAAAATTTCACTTGGGATACCTATTAAATGGTTAATACCTCAGGTGTGTTTTTTGACTACATGAAGTAGTTTGAGTAAGTAGGTTGTTAGTAATGATGGGATAAACAATGCTTGGAGGATTGTATGTTTCAGTCATTTAGTAGTCTAGTACAGACTTTATTAGTGTCTATGTTTGTACAAAGACCCCATAATACCAAGACAGCTCACTCAGCCAGTATTTCTTTATTTATTTATCTATCTTTCTTTTTCTTTTTTAATTTATTTTATTTGTTGTTGTCATTAGGCTAGCTGTGCATTTAGCTCTATTTTGATTAATTTTGTATATGTTTCTATTGTCCCTGTACTTCTTTCTTCTACTCCCAGTGTAGGATAATGTGACTGAGTGGGATATCAGGTCATGGTGCTGGCAGCCTGGTCTCCAAGTCGGGTAGCACTATAAAGTTGCCATGAGTGTGCACTGTCACAAGTCCTGATATGACCTTAGATGTTGCCAGGATGTAAAACTCAAACAACCAACCAACCAACTAACTAAGCCCTGTTTGGTTTGGGAACACATCCAAGTTTCAACCGAAGGAAGTCCCCTACTAATCTTACTGTTTTAATGTCCCTGTGCACTAATTGATACATTAAAAATAGGCTAACAGTAACACAAGTACACTTTATTTTAAAAACCTAGTTATTATGCTTATTTCGAAAATATAAGCTAATTTATTTTGAAACTATTCTGTGGAAGTTGTAAGGTCTAATCTAGCAGGGATGACAAATGTCCGCTGTTTCGCTGATTCCTGCGATTTTAGGGGGAAAATCTCCGATTTTTGTAGCATATTTGACATGGTTTTAGGGTCATTTCTATGTGTTCAAGACTAGCATACATTATTATGTGGAGGTGTTATTTTTTTCAGCATATTTAAAAAAAGGTCTCTCGTTGTGACTTTATAGTGCTGCCCCAAAGGGAGACCACACTGCCAACACCATGACCTGATATCCCACCCAGTCACATTATCCTGAAACTGAGCCAACCAGTCCTTGCCCTATCCTAATAATGTTGAGTGCCTGGCGAGGAAGCGACAAGTATACAATTTTTTAAGTCATTGGTTTGACTCGACCATCGTTATGTGGTTCCATGTATACCTGACCCTGTCTCACGGGTCATCGAGGAGAGCCTTGGGTAGCCCTTCCAGGTATGCGCCATGCATACATTGGCAGGTTACTTGTTATCAGGACTGGTACTGACTTGTGATTGTACTCATGATGTTGCCAGGGCATAAAACTCCAACAATCAACCACAAGACACAAGAACTGCGGGGCCTATTGCCGTACTTCATAGTGCATGCTGGCCCTTTGTTCCTGGAACTCTGGGGCTCTTTAATTATTAAAACATACAATTTGTAGAGAAGCTGCTCATGCAGACTTAAAATATTCTTCGACTTACACTTATAGCGGTATAAGTTAGCACTAGCGAAATCACATATAGATTGGTTGGTTGGTTGTCTAAGGGCATAGCAGGATGGGTACCGACTTGTGACAGTGTGCACTCATGGCAACTTTATTTATAGTGCTGCCCCAGCACCATGACATGATATCCCACTTAGTCACATTATCCTAACACTGAGCCAACCAGTCCTTGCTCTATCCTAATAATGCCAAGCGCCTTGCTAGGAAGCAACACGTAAAAGTTTGTATGTCATTTGTTTCACTCGACCTGGGTTCGAACCAATCCATGGGTTGGAATCCCACAATCTACCAAAACGGGGAGATGAACGCTCAACTCATTCGGCCATCCCGTCTGGTCGTCACTCGTACTAGTCGTAGAAGGCACACCCACATTATAGAGCCTGGGTATGGGCTGGGGACCGAGAGGGTGGGTGGGGCTAGGGGACGTGGGCTGGGGAGGGGGGGGGGGGGTTGGCAATGCAAATGTATGCGGTGATCTTAGTAAAAACAAGTCATTGTGGTACACCAAGGGGCCCTTCAAATATTACGTAACGCTTAGGCGGGTGGGTGGGGGTGTTTTTGTATATTTTTATATATATTTTTTTTTATTGAGGCTGTATTTATACTGTCCATAGCATATAAGCCTGGGTATTCAGGCTTGTTTTCAATGCTGGCTGGCTGTAGTGTCGGTGTTATCTTATCATACAGTAGCTGCTAATAAGGTATTTGATTGCCTGCATTTCAGCAGCAGATAGATAGTTGGTTGGTCTGGTTAGTAATCTATGTTAATTTTTTTGGATTTTCTTGGCATATATGTGTTTTATTTTTTCTACTCTTACTACTAGACTAGCCTACTCCTATTTACATATCATAGGCTTGTACGTAGCTGTGTGGTGTGCTATCTGGCTACTTTTGGCATGGTTACCTTCCATTGGGCGTCCCGCTGGTGGGCCATGACATATCACATGCCCTTTTGCAGTGCAGCTTAGTGGGGGTTTCCTAGCCTTATTTTGCACAGATATTTTTTGTATGTTTTTAGGTCAGGAATTTGTCGTTCCTTTACTGTTTGGGCATTCCACACCTTGGCAGCCATTTCCAGCATGCTTCTCTCGTGAGCTTTTATTTGGCTTCTGGTCTGCTTTAGTAGTGGTGCATTATTTGCTCTAGTAGCCCTTTGTGGTTTTGTTAGGAGTTTATTGTCTTGACTATAGCTGTATGCTAATGTTTTCAGATGAATTATTCTCCTATTTTCTAGCAGTTTTACTTTGGTTCTTTTGTGTATGTCACAGGTGGGGTGCAGCTTGTCTACTCTAAGGCAGATTTTCAGGGCTCTGTTCTGAAGTGTTTGCAGTTTTTTTAGAAGTTCTTTTTTCACACCCATGTACTTTACATCTCCATAGTCAAAATAGGGGAGCACAATGCCCTTGAAGATTTTTATTGACATTTCTTGTGTAGTCTCTTAGCTTTGCAAATAGCCACAGTTTGTGGTTTACCTTTTGGACAATTTTGTTTATACATAGGTTGTAGTTTAGTTGGCTGTCCAACTCAAGGCATAGGTATTTGTAATGGTCTACATTTTCTAGTGTTTGGTTTGGTGTAGATTGAAGCATTATCACTATGTGGCATTAAGATGTGGGGAGTGTATTGAACAGTGTTAAGTAGCACAATTTTGAAACTGAAGTCTTTTTGGACAACTCTGAGAGCTCTTCCATGCCCTTGCATGTTGGGGGCGGAGGTGGTATCTCTGAACGTTGAGTAGTGTGAAAGTACAATGTCTGAACACTTTGACTTCTGGATACTGAATGGTTTATTCACGGCCTAGGGCTCGCTTGACCCGCCGGCTAAACTTTCCATGACATCATCTCATTAGCATATTCCTTTGTCTCAAACTCTGCATCTCGTTAACATATATTAGCCACATACCTATACGTCTATTACGCATATATCACAAGTAGTAGTATTTTTATTGAGGGTCGGGGGTGTATAGTCTAGCGTTATGGAGTGTTTCAAGGGGGTGGGTGTCTAATTTTGACAAAATTGGCATTACATAATTTTTTAACGGCCCCCTAGGAGGAAAATAAATTTCGGCCACACCTAGAAATGTTGGGAAACTTCCGAAATGGTCATAAGATGGGTGCGGCTAGGTGTAGATTGGCCTCAGTGGCCTCAGAAAAAACGGGGAAATCCCTGTTAAGACAAATTACCTATTTATGCCTCCCGTCAGAAAAAATGTAGTGTGCTGTCGTGACCCTCTGATGCCTGGTGGACCTCATTGAGCATGCACACTTATAAGTTATAGTAATATACTCGCGACAAGGAAGTGAAACTATGTGAGGATCATACAACGGTGTCGACCAGACGCGATGGCCGAATGAGTTGAGCGCCCATCTCCAGTTTTGGCAGATCGTGGATTCTAATGCGCGGGTTTGAACCCTGGTCGAGCCAAACCAATGACTTAACAATTGATACTTGTCACTTCCTAGCCTGGCACTTGACATTAATGCGATAGGGCAAGGAATGTGCTCGGAATGTGCAGTAGCACGGTAAGCTCACTGTTAGGATAATCTGACTGAGTAGGATATTGGGACATGGTGCTGGTGGCCTGATTTCCCAGTGAGGCAGCACTATAAAGTCGCCATGAATGCGTGCTGTCATAAGTCGGTACCCATCCTGATATGACCTTAGATGTTGCCAAGACGTAAAACTCCAAGAACCAACCAACCTACAACGGTGTCCAAGCTATGCCCCCCCCCCCCCCCCCCAACTCACCCACCCGCACAATCGGCAGGATAGTGTGTAGTGACTAGTTAAAGCACAGGCGTCCTGTGCAGAAGGTCTGGAGTTCAAATCAAATCAATGCTTTATAAAATTGATAATTGGCGCGACCTAGCCTGGCACTCAGCATTACTAGGATAGGACAAGAACTGGTTAGGTCAGTATCAGGAATGTGATTGAGTGGGAAATCGGGTTGTGGTTCCGGCGGCCAGGTTTCCCAGTGGGGCGGCACTATAAAGTCACCATGAGTGCGCACTGTCACAAGTCAGTACCCATCTAAATATAACCTTAGATGTTGTCATGACGTCAACCTCCAACAAGCAAACATACGTGTATATATGTATTCTAGAATTAGTCTCGCTGAAGTTATTGGAATTATTGAATAAGAAGATCATTGGAGGGGGATACAATTTGGATTCCAGCCAGTTACATGTAGCCATTACCTAATTACCTAATCATGTTTTAACTCTAGTGTATTGGCACAGAGTTAGTGTATTGGCACAGAGTTAGTGTATTGGCACATGTTTTACGTCCATGCAACATCTAAGGTCATATCAGGATGGGATAAATTGTGAACATTGTTTCTTATAGATATGATGAGTTAGCTTTCATATAACCATATAGAGTTAGTAATGAGGTATGACCATCATCATCATCACCATCATCGCCATAATCATCATCAATCCCTTAACTGTGAAGGTCGTTGGGGCACCACAGATGACTTTGCAACCAGTTTTCTCCAGTGTTCCCTGTTCGTCACTGCCCTTTGGGACTTCCCAAACTCCAGGCCTGTCCATTCTGTGAGTGTGATATTGTCTTCCTACCTCTGCCTAGTTTTCTTTTCCCTTTCACTGTGCCTTGCAAGATGGTTTTGGCCAGACCTGATGAACAGAAAATATGGGCTTACCATGGAAATTTACATCTCTTTACGATTGTCAGATTTGTGTGTGGTCCAATTTCCTACTGGGTGTTGGCCTACCTTCAGAGAGATAGGGCTAGATAATTGAGTTTATGGAGAGATAATGACAACAATTGTTCACACAATTACACAAGCTCAGACTGGGTTTGGTTAAATATAAACAAAGCATCCCAAACTGAAGCACCATGAGGTGAAAGACTATCTGACATGCGCCAACTTGTACTTCTACATACTCACACTGACATATATATGCTCCAGGCAATTATGACCATATCTATAATAAATTCCATATTTGTATTAAATTCCATTCCAGATTATATGGGTGGCTGCAAACTTCGGCATATTCATTGGCTATTTCCTGAAGTACAACGAAGGTGTGGAGTACCATTATATCATCGAAATCCTCGGGGTGAGTAATACTAATAGTGTTTGATTTAATTACCAGAGGAGCGGAATGTAGCCCAGGCGGTAAAGTGTCCACCTGTGCAGGTGTCGGTCATCCTATCGATCCTACTCAGTGGACCCATTTGCTTTTTGGGCTATTTTCCGTTCCAACCAGTGGTCCATAACTGGTTCATCAAAGGCTGTGGTTATAGTGCTGCCGACATTGGCGTTATAGTGCTTCGTTATAGCGCAAGCAGCACAATGTGATATCCCACTTGGCCACATTAAGGAGAGGGACGTAGATCAGGCGGTACAGTGTCCAACTGTGAAGCTGTGGGTCATCGGATCGATCCTGCTCAGTGGACCCACTTGCAGTTTGGGTTATTTTCTGTTCCAACCAGTGGTTCACAACTGGTTCATCAAAGGCTCTGGCATGTGATATCCTGTCTGTGGGAAAGTGCATATAAAAGACCCCTTGCTGCTTATTGGAAAGAGGAGCCTTTGTGGCGGCAGCAGGTTTCCTCCTAAGAAATATGTCAGAATGACCATATGTGTGATGTCCAATGGCCGATGATACGAAAATCAATGTGCTCTAGAGGCGTCGATGAATGCTTCCCACTTACTAGTTGCTGCTTTAGCAGGAGACCCATCCACAGCTGTTATTAGGTCCTTAATAACTCCCAGAGAATAGTTTGCTTAAAGTTATACAAACCATGAGTAGTCGTGGTTGATCAATATAATTGTGAATAAATAAAATTTGTGTCGGTGATGTAACCACCCCTTTGATGCTGCACAATTTGAAATGAAAATATTTACTTAGATTTGATTCCAACCATTTAATGTGCACACAAAAATTGATGCGCGAAAAGGAAGAGAGGAGGCGGGGGTGGAAATAAAAGGTTTTTAAAGAGGAATAGAAGTAAATAATGAACAATGGATAAAATAAATGAAGAGCGGAGTAAATATAGAAACAGAGTTCAAATGTCAGTGGAGTGAGGGGGTGCCGAGGAGCCCTCCACCGGAGGAAGAGAAAGTAGGAGGAGTGTAGGGTGGGTGGGTGGTGAAGAAAGGAGAGAGCTGGGAGACGGCAGGAGGGCGAGTGCCTGAGGGAGGCCAGGGGGCGGCCTTATAAGGGGAGAGGGAGGGGCGACAGCAGGTGAGTGTGAAAGCTGCCGGCCCGGGGGAGGGCGACAGGGGCAAGCAGCGGCGTCGGGTGAGGCGTGAGCGCCGCGCGACGCGGAGGGCGGGGGAGGGGGCGGCGCGCCGCGCCGTCTGCCGAGGTGAGAAAGCAGCGCGACAGCGCGGGGCGGGGGGAGGGTCTCTTCCTCTCCTCGCATCAACCGTAATGCTTCGCATTACGACCGATGCGCGAAAAGGAAGAGAGGAGGCGGGGGTGGAAATAAAGGTTTTTTATTTTCGCCTCAGAAAGCATACAGGGCATACAGGGTAAACAGGGTAAACGAGGAAAGAAGTAAATAATGAAGGATAAAATAAATGAAGAGCGGAGTAAATATAGGAACAGAGTTCAAATGTCAAAATATAGGAACAGAGTTCAAATGTCAGTGGAGTGAGGGGGTGCCGAGGAGCCCTCCACCAAAAGTAGGGGAGGGCTCGAGGCGCGCCCGAGGCGGGGGGCCGGGGCGCCCGAGGCGGGGGTCCGGAGGTGGAGGTCTGGGCGGAGAGGGCTGGCGGCGCGCCCGAGGCGGAGCAGGTGGGGCGGGCCGGCCGAGAGGTGGGCCGTGTCGGGGGTCAGGCTCCCTCTCAGGGCGGGGAGTGTCCGGGGCCTGCGTCGACAGGGAGCGGGCGGCCAAAAAGGGGGAGGCCCGCTCCTTGGCGGGATCCGGTGAGGAGGTCCGACGAGGGTCGAGCAGGGGGGCAGCGAAGTCCTCGGGGCTGGATGGGGTGGTGGTCGGGGTCTGGGCGGCGGTGTTGAAGGCGGTGTCGTGAGGATCGGCGGCAGAGGGTTCCTCCTGAGGCTGGGCTGGGATGCGGTCCGAGGTGTGATGCCCGAGGTGATGATCCTCGGCTGGGACTTGGCGGCGCTGCGGTCGATGGTCGCTGGGAGGTTGTCGGCAGGGCTTGCGGGGCTGTCGGCAGTGGTGAGGGTGAGGCGCCGGAGGGGTCCCCCCGGGCCGGCCGGGGGGAGGCCGGCGGATCAAAAATCCGCCGAGGTGGCGGGGGGGGGGTCTGGCGCTCACGGGTTTGTTTCGTGATGCATTCGGCCTCGCTGTGCATGGTGAGGAGGCGCCTCACATTGGCGCAGTATGCGCAGACGTGACGGCGCATGTCCCCCGCCTCACCGTGGGCCTCCCCGAAGCGGGCCCGATCGCACGAGGCGGGGGCGCGGTTCCAGGCCGGGCAGGGGGCCCCGTGGGTCTCCCTGTCGTAGGTGGCGCGGGCGTCAGCTTGGGGTCGGTGGAGGTGGGCGCCTCGGTGGAGAGGGTCGGGTAGGCGGGCAGGGGCGGCGGTGGCTTGGTCCTCGGGCATGGCCAGGCAGTCTAGCCTCAGGAGGTTGAGGGCTACCGGGTCATGCCAGCCCTGGGGGAGGGTTCCGTCCGCGATGGCGGTAAACAGGGTCTCTGAGTACCGGCGGACGGTTGCCCAGGGGTAGACGAGGTTGTCCCGGCAGACTGCTAGGTGGTGGTGGTGGAGTCCCTGGGCGGAGTGGGCTGGGAAGTCGGGATGGTCGATGAGGGTGAGGAGGGCGAGGGTATATTCGTCCTTTGTCGCCTCTCCCCTCTTCACCGGCTTTCTCTCGGCCCCTCGTTTGACCAGGTCCGAGGGGAAGATGTAGTTGGCCGGGATCCCTTGGCGCCTCACGGAGTGGCGCGCCTCGGCGGATGCCAGTATCTCCCGGACGGCGTCGGCCGCGGAGGCGGGGCTGTGGCGGATGGCCTCCTCGGGGTAGGCCGGCGAGGTGGCGGGTGGTGGTTGACTGGAGAGGTGACGGTACCTCTGGTAGTCCGGGTGCGCGGCTCCGGGGAGGGTCGCCTGAGGCGGCGGCGGGGGCCGGGCTGCGGTGGCGGTAGGTGCCCGAGGCGTCGGGGCGGCCTGGCGCCTCGGGGGAGATGAGGGGTCCCCGGGCGGGTCCCCCCGGTCTCCAGGGAGTCGATCCGGGCGTGGAGGTCGGCCGTCGCCTGGCGCGCCTCGGCGGCGGAGTGCTGTTGGTCGAGCTGCATACGCTGAAGTGCCTCCAGCAGTGTCGACATCTCGGGGCCCGAGGTGCGGCCCGAGGTGCGGCCCGAGGGCGCCGCGGGGGACGCCGGGGCGTAGGCCGGGGAGTCGCCCGGGCCGGCTGCTGGAGAGGGCCCCGGGGTGCCGGGGGCGGCCCGGGATCCCTTCCGTCGTCCTTTTCCTCGAGGCATCCTGAGGCTGAGCTGGGGCAGAGGTCCGAGGTGAAGTAGCCAAGTTGAAGAAAGGAGAGAGCTGGGAGACGGCAGGAGGGCGAGTGCCTGAGGGAGGCCAGGGGGCGGCCTTATAAGGGGAGAGGGAGGGGCGACAGCAGGTGAGTGTGAAAGCTGCCGGCCCGGGGGAGGGCGACAGGTGGCGAGCAGGGGCGTCGGGTGAGGCGTGAGCGCCGCGCGAGCGGAGGGCGGGGGAGGGGGCGGCACGCCGCGCCGTCTGCCGAGGTGAGAAAGCAGCGCGACAGCGCGGGGCGGGGGTAGGGTCTCTTCCTCTCCTCGCATCAAACGTAATGCTTCGCATTACGACCAATTCTGCGTGTTTACGCTTAAAATATTTCCTAATTTAACGCTTTAAGATAAAAATTACTTCAAACTAAAGTCAAGTAGAGTGAAGTGCTCATCCTAATATATTTATCGAAAAAATAGGCCAGAAATTCAAAACTATTGGTTCTGTCAGGGTTCGAACCTAGGTATAATGAGTACAAACATTTGTTCTTTATTTCTTACCAATTTCTAGGCTCATATTCGTAAAAAGATGCAGATTTAGAAATCTAGTTGATCATATCCTTGGATATCCATAATGTCCATTTATTTTATATAAAAGAATCTTTCCCAATGAAAATATCGTGGCATTTATGTTTTAATTTTTTCCCACCAGTTGGCACTGCCATTTGCGCGCGCGAGTGCGGCTGCGCTGAACATGAACTGCATGCTAGTTCTACTTCCGGTATTAAGGAATTGCCTGTCTTTAATTCGTGGATCTTGTCGGGTGAGCATAACCTTAATAATAATAAAATACCTCCCTCCGTCCACACTTACCTTCAAGCCGATAATAAACCATGCACTGCATTTAGGAGTGTTCTGCATTTAAAGAGATATTATTTATGAGTAGTTAACAATCCTTTAATGCAAATTTGGACTAGTAAGTAATATCAATCCGGAAACTGATTGTCAGCAATAATGGCATTTCTATCATGTGCAGTACAGTGAAAGCCCGACTTAACGTGCACGGTTTAACATGAGTTTGGATACAATGCGGGGAGTCTTTGGCCCCAGAACGATTTAATTCAAAACAATTCAGTAAGCTGAATCCCGATTTAGCGCTACCCCGGTTTTTTTTCACGGGTATCTTTTTATGATCCCAAATGGTCGTGTTATAACGAGATTTCATTGTATTACCTTGCACTTGTACATGTATTACATGGTATTGGATGGATCCAGAATTGTCTAAAATTGTTGTTCTCCTTTCTTGATATATATATATATATCCGACTAGCGGAAGTAGCCGGCAGCCCCGCCTGGCTTCATGACTCCCCGGGGTGGGGGGGGCTGGCAGCACCATGCGGTTTCTTACATCGGCATATATATATATGAAGTGGGCGAGACTGCTCGCCTTGGGCATTTGCGCGCTGGTGCCGAGTGACTCGCATCTGTAGATGTGGGCTACTCGGTTCCATGGGCGCGCAAATCGCCACCATTTGCACGGCCGCGGGTTCTCGGCCGTAAAGCGTTGCTTGGATACGTCAATTGCGACTATCCTAGCAACGAGAGGAGGTCGGGCGTTCGGACCCAGACCCGTCGGACGTGGTTTTGCATGCTCCGATGTTTCAGCCGAATATTTAGGATTTTATTGTGGAAATTCAAAACTTATTTAACTTAATTATATGGGAGGGGATTTACCTAATATCATACATTATATTGCTGAACCATATTTAACTAATAACATATGTTATATTGCTAAATTCATCCTGTTAGTAAGAGGTTAGAATAAAACGGTGAGCTCCTAAGAAGTGACATGAATGTTCCTTGCATTCTTTACTAGTCTCCAGACTTATATTATTAACCGCTATGGTCAATTTCATATTGCTATTTTGATTGCTCTATGATCTTATTTAATTAAGGGCCTTCCGCCCCACGGTCTGTAAGGAGTCAAACTCTCCACCTAGAACGTTGCTAGCCAAGGATAAAGCTGGCAGGGAGGCGGACAACCGGCGGCGGGAGGCACAAGACATTCACATGGAAACAATTATTTATATTAACACGTAGGCTCGCCTTAAGCGGGGGTGGAATAGCCCGACGGTTAAATATATATATGCATAGCAAGTTTCGCCCTTGTAATAATGATGGTACTATTAATGTGTGTGTGTGTGCTTCTGTTTGAAGTGTTGTAAGAGGAACCTAAGGAGGCAGTTGGACAAGAATATAGAGTTTCACAAGCTCTTTGCGTACGGCATCATCTTCCACACAAGTAAGGATATGAGGTGTTGCTTATTTATATGGGGTTTTGCTTATTTATATGAGGTGTTGTTTATTTATATGATGTGTTTGTTTGCGTGGAAATTTGCTATTGGTGTAGTAACTAAGGCCTGGTTCTGCTGGAACCTGCTAGGTGGCGCCAGGGTCTTGGCCTTTTTTTCTTCTAAAAATAGATGAACAATTGCGTTTGCACTCTCTCACTAAAGATCTATTCCTCTGTAGGCTACACCCCCGATGCATTGGTTTTACAGTCACGGGATGGTTTGTTTGTTGTTTTACGTCCTAGCAACATCTATTATCATATCAGGACGGGTACCGACTTGTGACAGTGCACACTCATGGTGACTTTATAGTGCTGTCCCACTGGAACACCAGCCCGCCAGCACCATGACCTGATATCCCACTCAGTCACATTATCCTGACACTGAGCCAACCAGTCCTTGCCCTATCCTAATAATGCCGAGCACCAGGCAAGGAAGCAACAAGTATCAATTTTTAAGTCATTGGTTTGACTCGACCGGGGTTCGAACCCACTACCTCACTGGATAGTACATTGTCTGACTCTCACTAGTCTCAGATATAGCTAAGTTCAAACTAGGATTAAAGTGATTTTTTGTACAGTATTCTAAAGTGAGAAGTTACTAATTAGATTCTGCAGCCGTGAGTTTGCGTTGTGTTTGGGAATAGGCATGGTGGTTTGGGTTAACTATTGCACTAAAGATGATTTGTCAGCAACCACTTCACAGTATTTAAGGGGACACACGGGTGATTAGAACATGAATTTGTGTCAAACTGGGGATTTCTGGTTTTTGGTGTATTCATATAGAAAAATTTCTTGGTTTTTTTTGGACAGATAATTACTTGACTGGATATTTGTGTATATAATATGGAATTCTAGATGATGATACTGGACTTTAACATTTGAAAGAAACACTTTGTGAACTTTGAAGCTCATTTTCTCAGAACTGCTTTTCCCAGAGTTTTGCCAATTTGCCCCCTCTAAAAATGTAAGTTATAATTGTAGCAGAAAGTTGAAACTTGGCAGTCTTATGTAAAAGTTGCTGCTGAGTGCAATAAGATGGTTAAAAACACTGTATCTTTCATAGTTCAAGAGCTAGGGATGGAGACACAAAAATTGACCATTGAATTTTTTTTACCTCTGGTTCGTCATGTAGGGACATGTTGGTAATGACATATATAAATTCACAAACCACCTTATTGCACTCAACTGGACCAGTTCTTCATATAATAACTTGATTCGAGTAAGGAAGTCGGAGACCTAGTGGGAGTAAAGTAAATTTATTGGCAGAGTGAGGGAGGGCTACACAAGGGGGGTCTCTCAGTCGAGCTCATCGATGTCGAGAGGGGCGTCTTGGATGGCCGGAGGCTCTGAGGCCGACGGAGCCGACCCCTACGTAGTAGTCCTTAAAAAAGAGGGTGGGTGGGCGTGGTGAAATGTTGCCACCGTGAAGGATCGAAACTGAATGTCTAACGGGCGGCGGGAGGTTTCGATAGGTGTCAGTGTTTGCCGCTTGGGGCGTGGTGGGTCCCCGGCTTCCCGCCCGAATCAACCACAATTCGAAATTATGCGCCGATTCAGGCAAATCTAGGCACATTCAGTATACTTTGTGGAGGGGGTAAAATTTGGATGATTTTTCTTTGCAAGATCCTTCATCATATGACCCCTACTCAAGATAGAGCTTTGAAACTCTGCAGATATGCTTCTCTTGATACAAAGAATGTGTGCTCCAATTTTCAAAGCTCTATCTCTAATAGTTTTTGAGATACGGAAATCACCCAAAAATCACCCGTGTCTCACCTTAATGTGGAAGGTCGAATCCCAGCCGAGTCAAACCAATGACTTATATATTATAAAATTGATACTTGTCGCTAACTAGCCTGGCACCCGGCATTAATAGGATAGGACAGGGACTGGTTAGCACCGTATCAGGATAATGTGACTGTGTGAGATATCGGGTCATGGTGCTGGTGGCCTGGTCTCCCAGTGGGGCAGCACTATAAAGTCACCGTGAGTGGACACTGTCGCAAGTTGGTACCCTTCCTTATATGACCTTAGATTTGCTAGGACCAAAAACAACAACATCTACATTATTTAATTGGGAGAGGGAGGCAGGGCGGGTCGGAACAGGAGGTGATTGTGTGTGTGTGGGGGGGGGGGGATAGTCTAGAACTAATTTTCGAGTCTAACCATCGTATCTGAGATCAAATAGTGTATGCATTACACGTTTGGTCATATATTTATTGAAAGTTGCATAGTCCAATGCGTTGAGCTTCTGTCATTTTCTGAGATAAATATATTAGATTGCTCGTTATGATCTACCTTACTTTAGTTAGAAAAAACGTTTATTTCAAGTGGTTAACTTTGGAGTTATTTGAAGTGCAACCATGCAAAATTTATTTTGGCAAGCATGTCAAAACTTGGACACCATAGGCTTTTTTCACCAGTAGCAGGTTCTATTTAATTGGCTCACTATTCCTTTCTGTGTGGTGACAAATGCTTAATAAGTGCACCAGTATCTAAGTTAGATATATCAAATCAAATGTAGATAATTGTTTTGGTTTTGAAAATTTGATGAATGCATCGGACTATGCAGCTTTAAAACAAAGTTGACATTCCGCTGTTGCAGTAGTCCATTACTACGCGCATTGCTACAACATGGAGTACTTTATGCTGGCCCATGATAGCCCAGACCTGGAGAGGAGAGGCCTTCTGCAGGCACTCACCCTCCTCCCGTCAAGCAACAACGGCACCTGGATCAACCCCATCAGGACCCCAACCACAGTGAGTCTCCCACCGGAAGTCTGATTGAACTATTAATAGCACTCACACACGCGTGTGTGTGCGTGTGCGTATATATATAGACCGACTTTAAATGGTCCATTTAGGGAGGTGGTCGGTTTAGGGAGTTTTTTTAATCATTACATTGTGTGGGTGATAGTTTGGGACCCAAATAAAGCGATCGATGTATGTGAGTGGTTGATCTGTGGAGCTGGTTGATCTGTGGAGGTGGTCGGTTATAGAGGTTTTACGGCATATGACAGTATATGACAAATTATATCAGTATAAAGGAGCGGAAGGGAATTATTTGATAATATATATTATTATTATCCTGATTCTATGTACTGCCTCCTGCGCTCCCCTGACTGATGGCGCCCCCACCGGTGCTTGCCGTCCCTACAGGACGCACCAAACCTCACTCCCGCAGGAGGAATTTTTCTATATATATATACAGTATAACCCCGTTAAACCAAGCTAAGTTAAACCCAATGATCGGTTAATCTAAACTTTTTCCGGCGGCCGGGCAAAATACTACCATTTATCATATAAAAAAGTTGGTTAAACCAAAGTCGGTTAATCCATACAGAATTGTCGGCCCAGGCCACTTCCGGTATGGTTAAACCAAACTTTCATGTGGTTATGAAGTCATCTGAGACCCCATTGGCTTTTTTATATGATAAATGGTAGTATTTTGCCAGGCCGCTGAAAAAAGTTTGGATTAACCAAACTTGGTTTAACAGGGTTATACTGTATATACATAAAAAAAAAAATCTAAGTGTCCACATACATTATATATTACATTCATAATGTGCCCGCGTTTTTGCCAAAGCCAAGTCGAAGCCAAAGCTTGGTTAAACCAATGATCGGTTAATCCAAACAAATTTCTATGGTCCCTTCAAGTTTGGTTTGTCGATTAACGTTAAAGAACATGACATGGAATCAGGATGTATATGACATTGACAACACTTGGGTAGTTCGAATTCCGTTCTCATATGACCTTAAGTGTTGCTAGAACATAAAACCCTAACAAGAACGAGGTCGATATGGGCGATAATATAGGGACAATAAGGATAGTTGAAACCTGACTTCTGGTATTTCCCACCAATATCCTGACAGTTTTAATCCGCGTTTTGGGGGAAATTCGCCTCGGCTTGATTTCCGCGTTTTTCGTTGAAGACCACTTTCATCCATGGAATATAAACAAGAACTTAACTCGTCAGTTCCGCTTTGTTCTTCTCACCTGTAGGCCGCAATAAATATTTAATAAATACACCAGTATCCACGTTCGATATGTAGTCTCAAATGTAGATGATTGTTTTAGTTTTGGAAATTTTACCATATACCAAGCCTATCATGATCATACGTATTATGTAACTCACTAACTTAGTCACTATTTCTTGTAATTTGTTCTTATCATGGCCCTGTCTAACTTTATCTTGCAGAACCCGACGGCCATTATATTGTCGATGTATATCTAAGTTAAATATGTAGAATCAAATCTAGACAATTGATTTAGTTTTGGAAATTAGATCCTTTCATCAGACTCCAACTTTAAGTTTGGCTTGGTTTATTGGGGTTTCATGTCCTATCAACATCTAAGGTCATCAGAACAGGTGCATAGATTATATAATGCAATCCAGGAGGCGTTCCTACCATATACTAAGCTTATAATGATAGTACATATAATGTAACTCACTAACTTAGTAACTTCTTCTTGTAATTTGTTCCTTTCGTGGCCCTGTCTAACTTTATTCTGCAGAACCCGACGGCCGTTATATTGTCGACGTGGGCCGGTCTGACCGGAGTAGTTATCACCTTCGCACTTATCCTCATCTACTCATCGGCCACAGAGGTCATCCGAAGGTCATACTTCGAGGTATTTTGGTTCACCCACCATCTGTTCGTCATCTTCTTCGTTGGCCTTTGCCTGCATGGTGTTGGGTGAGTGTTGGTTATAAAAAATAATTAATTAACAAAACATTATTTTAAGAGTTGCTATAGTCCGATGGTTTTGAATTCATGTCATTTAATATTTTATTAAAAGATTATATTGATTGTTATAATTTTCTTTCATTTAGTTTGAAGTAACTGTTATTTTAAATGGCTGGAAATATTTTAAGTGCAAGCATGCAAGATTTATTTTGGTGTGCACATCAAAACTCTGACACCATATAATTGTGCACTAACAGGTTCTATTAATTTGACTTGGTATTCCCATCTATAAAACAGCAAGTGCTTAATGAGTGCACCAGTATCTAAGTTAGATATGTAGATACAACCTAGATAAGTGGTTTGGTTTCGAAAATTTGATGTTTTCCTCAGAATATGCCGCTTTACCATTGTTTGATTAAATACTAATAGCAAAGTTGAATTCAAAGCACTGTTCCCATCCCACAGCGGGGCAGCAAGTCAAATAGTTATTATTGTCTGTGTGTATTAAGTAGGTTAGCAACACTACATGTATTTAAACTATGCCACAAAATGTATCTAAAATATGCTTATTTGATTTTGTGCTAAAGTGTAAATTTGCATATCAACACCATGCTTCTAAGTTCTACCCAAACTTTTTTCTTGTAAGACATAATCTAGTTTTGCTTAACTGTAATCACTAAATCTTGTTTTGAATTTTTGTTGTGTGTGTTAAAATGATGTTATGGATGTGTGTTAGAATGACGTTATGGATGGATGTTATATGGATAATTTTAATTCTTTTCCGCAATTTGTATAAGATCAAAAGGTGAAAAAAACACTGATATATGCACGACATTGAAACCTTCATATGAATATTGATTCTGCTATTATTTGGAAGGTTTTACTTTTTGGTTTTCATGTCACTAACATGGTACATAATTTCTGAGAACGACCCATATTGCTAGGATATGAAGCCCTAACAAAGAACATTATGCTAATTCAAGGTTTCTATGTCTTTTCTCATCAGTGGTTTGGTGCGGTCTCAGTCTAACCTAGAAGAGCACGACCCACACAAGTGCGACGCGGACTATAAGCACTGGGGCAAGCCTGGCCACTGCCCGGTGCCTATCTTCAAGGCAGGCTCAGCCAAGGTAACTGCAGTGATAATCCACCGTTAACAACTCACTAATTGTGTGTGTTTGTGTTTAGCGGTAATGGTGTACTGGTGCTGCCACTGATGTGCGCACGCACGCACGCACGCAGACATGTTCTCGTTTCAGAGAGAAAATAGCAAAACCGAAATATTGAGATTGCGTGTGTGTGTGCACGCGTGCAAAATTAGCAAAGAGTAAAACCTAAATATTGAGACTGTCTTTGTGTGTGCAAAAGTAGCAAAACCTAAATATTGAGATTGTGTGTGTGTGTGTGTGTGTGCGTGCGTGTGTGTGTGTGTGCGCGCAAGAATAGCAAAACCTAAATAGTGAGATTGTCTGCGTGGTTGTGTGTGCATGCATGCAAAAAAAGTCAAACCTAAATATTGAGACTGTGTGTGTATCATTATGTGTGTGCATGTGTTAAAACAGCAACATCTAACTATTGAGATTGTATGTGTATGGTTATGTGTGCACATGTGCAAAAATAGCAAAACCTAAATATTGAGCTTGTGTGATTGTGTGTAACCTATGTATTGAGATTTTGTATGGATGGCTGTGGTTGGCTGTCGCTATAACTTCCGGTATTCCTAAATACCAAGTCCCTTAAGATCGGTCCTGCACACCTATTTACTTTGGTACAGCGGTGCCTTCTTACCCGAATGGCACTAGTGCCATATGAAGTCGCCAGCCTTTAGTTATATAGCGAATAGCAAAGCGTACATACTTGTAAGCATCATAATCGTCTTCATGTGTGCGCGGACTGATTACAAATGGACATCTACCTTCGGCTTCAGCCCATTTGAAATCACTCTATCCACCCATTTGAACATCTGCGCATATGTAAAATTGTGTATTTCAATGAAGGTTGCATAGTCAGATGATTTTGAGTTTCTGTCATTTTCTGAGATAAATATGTTAGGTTGATCATTATAATCTACCTTACTTTAGTTTGAAGTAACCTTTATTTTAAATTTCTAACTTTTGAGATATTTGAAGTGTAAATGTGCAAAATAAATGTTGGCAAGCATGCCAAATCTCTGACACCATAGGCTTCTGCAGAAACAAATTCTATTAAATTGACTCGATATTCCATTCTCTGTGGTGACAAATGTTTGATAAGTGCATTAGTAGAGGCCTATCTAAGTTACATATGTAGAATCAAGCCTAGATCACTGTTTTGGTTTTGACAAATTTATGTTTTCATCGGACTATGCAGCTTTAAATTCAATTCAATACATTATTTCAGGCTCAGCATTATGGTAGTTACGTAAAGTGGTTCATAGTAGGGACAAATAAGAATAAACGTGAATAACAGGACATGAAACCCCAATAAACGAAGCCAAACTTAAAGTTGGAGTCTGATGAAAGGATCTAATTTCCAAAACTAAATCAATTGTCTAGATTTGATTCTACATATTTAACTTAGATATATATCGACAATATAATGGCCGTCGGGTTCTGCAACATAAAGTTAGACAGGGCCATGATAAGAACAAATTACAAGAAATAGTTACTAAGTTAGTGAGTTACATAATATGTATGATCATGATAGGCTTGGTATATGGTATACGTGAAGTAATAGTATGAACACTAAAATACTAACCATTATCAAAATGTCGGCCTACTGTACCAATGTCTCAATATGGCAGCTCTACAGGTAAATGTTGTCCTGATATGACATTAGATGTTGCCAGGATGTAAATTTCAAACAGACAGACAGAGAGACTAGCTGAAGCTGAGATGTGTACCATATTGTTTTAACCCTCTCGTAACCAACATATCACATACAATATAGCGAATGGTAGACAGGAAGTGTGAACACTTATTTGTCTCTCATTTTTGCTTGAGTGCAAGTAAATAAGCACACAAGGAGTAATTAGTAGCATGTGGTGAATAAGGGGTCAAATTTCCCCGGATCATCAGCCCATGCTTTTTCTAATCTATTCTTGAATGAATTAATTGACTCTGCATCAATAACATTTTGTGGGAGACTGTTCCATATATTTATGATCCTGTTTGAGAAACTATGTTGCCTTAACTTTGAAATGGCTCTGGGTTTTACTAGTTTGAGAGTATGGCCCCGACTGCCTTCTCTTTTATTCAGGGTGAAAAATTTGTTCATATCTATTTTATCAAAACCCTTCATAATTTTAAATACTTCAATTATGTCACTTCGAAGCAAACATTTCCTGATCACCATAGCCAAACCAGCTGTTATTAATTTACCTTTTTATAACCACAGTGCAGTAAAACCCCGTTAAACCAAACTCGGTTACACCAATGATCGGTTAATCCAAACAAATTTCTAGGGTCCCTGTACTATCTATGATATAGTCCTGATATGACCTTAGATGTTGCCAGGATGTAAAAATCCCCAACAATCAACCAATTAATATTATACAATTATACTAGCTGCATAGTCTTGATGGTTTTGAGTTTTTGCTATTTTTTATAGATAGAAATATTAGGTCGAAATTTATATTATAATTGACCTTATGCTGTACTATCTATGATATAGTTGTAGTACTATGGTATTATGGTTATAAAAGTAAATTAATAACAGCTATTTTGGCTATGGTGATCAGGAAATGTTTGTATCATATGTGATACATTGGTTACTAGAGGGTTAAGCGGCACCCTACCCCCCCCCCCTTCTTTTTGTTTTCCAGACGTGGTACTGGATCATCGGGCCCATGTTCATGTACTTTGTGGAGAGGATGTTCCGCTTTGTTAGAAGCTTCCAGAAGGTCGTCGTGACAAAGGTATTTGTTCGCCTCCATTCTTCTTTGATTTCCACAACAAAATGGAAGTAGGTTGTGTAATTGGCTTATCCCTGAGCATATTCCAGGAAGGCTATTGGTATTGGTAGAGTAATCGATGCATTAGGTAGTTACATGGCACTACCTAACCCGGCGCTCAGCATTACTAGGATAGGGCATGGACTGGTTAGCTCAGCATCAGGATAATGTGACTGAGTGGGAAATTGGGGGTCATGGTGGTAGCGGCTTGGTCTCCCCGTGAGGCAGGACTATAAAGTTGCCATGATTGTACACTGTCACAAGTCGGGACCTGTCCTGATATGACATTAGATGTTGCCAGGATGTAAAACAACAACAAACAAACAAAAAGCACTATAAAGTTGCCATGATTGTACACTGTCACAAGTCGGGACCTGTCCTGATATGACATTAGATGTTGCCAGGATGTAAAACAACAACAAACAAACAAAAAAGCACTATAAAGTTGCCATGAGTGCACACTGTCACAAGTCGATACCCATCCTGATATGACCTTAGATGTTGCCAGGATGTAAATGCCAAACAAACAAAAGAAGCGTCTCCCTAATTGTGTGGATTTCCTGTCACCCATTTGTTGTTCTTCCTTCATCAGGTGGTGCGTCATCCGTCTAAGGTTGTAGAGTTGCAGATGCAGAAGAAGAACTTCAGGGCTGAGTCAGGCCAGTACATCTTCCTCAAGTGCCCGAGCATCTCACACTTTGAGTGGCATCCCTTCACACTGACCAGTGTAAGTGATATTATAAATAGTAGGCCTTATACACTGATGTTTGAAGAACATCACTCTCCCACATAGGCAAAGGATTCACCCGGTACTCGCAGTACACGGGTGAATACCAACCCTATATAAAAATGATCGAAAAAGCGGGTTAATGAATTGAGAGCCTAATTTCAAAATCTAAGAAGCAACCATTATTCTTTATATGTGTTTTATTGATAGCCTGCTACCTTTGAGTTGAAAAATATAATATAATATCTAGTTTAATAAGATTTAAAAGTGAAATCTACGGCGTTCTGTGACCGCCATCTTGTCTTTTCGCATTCTCTCCCATTTCACCAACTCTGTGCCTATATAAGTAACCATTTGACACTGGTGCCAAGCATTCTACTTGTTGTTCCATACTAACGCTATTTTCGCCTGTATTTAGACTACGTTGTCGTTCACCCGTGTACTCCAAGTCCCGGGTGAATCTTTTATCTATCTCCCACAATGAAAAGGAGACCACACAAAAAAACCATCAAAACGTGAATCTTTTGAAAGAAAAAATGTTATGCTAAAGGCTCTAGCATAAAAACATGCAAACCTGGATACGGATGCTCATCCCATTTGTGTTGCCATTTTTATTTGATTTACCTGAGAATAAGTTGTTTTGGGGTGGTTTTTTTTGGTGTGTGATAGACTATTTACCCTGTCCATAACAAGTAAGTCGCGTTGCAGCTTATTTTCATCGCTGAACAGCAATAGTTTCAATTTGGTAGTTGCCTTGTCATCTGTTAGTGGCTAGCCTTAATTATGTTAGTTTCTTTACGTGCCACACTTGTGACATTTTGGTGACCTCAGATAAGAGTCAGGGATCTAGCAGAGCATCACTATAAAGTCAACATGAGTGTGCATTGTCTCAAGTCGGTAGCCGGCCTGATGTGACCTTAAATTCTGGTAGAAAGAAAAACACACACAAAATTGTCGTTGGGGTGACCAGCAAATATTGCGACTGGAGCAGGAGTTGAACCCACATTTCTTTCCATTCCGGGGCTAGTGTGCTAACCATTACAGTACCTAGGCTCCCTAATGCAAGCACCTTATCCACGCTTATCTATCTATATGGCTCTTTGCCTGAGAGGTTAGGGCAGGCCACTATAAAATCATAGATTGGTTCCAGCAAGACTGCTATGGCAATAACTCTAGATTAGTTGGTAGTAACTTATAGGATTGCACATTTGATGGAAACACATTTTGGATTCATGGGAAGACATCGATAAGAATTTCATTTTAGTTCCGATGGGAACCGAGTCTTGATAGAATACTTAGGGGAACCAGAATTTCGGTTCTGTTGTTTTTGTAGCACTGTAACGACCCATTACCAGACACGATCTTTGCCGTGAAATTCCATAGGTTGTAATGGATAGTACTTAACATGTAGGTCTGTACGGGGCCTGGAAATTCTTGAACTTCAGTTGCCCCATTTCAACGGCTTGAAAAGCATTGAATTTAACCTATTTTGAGTAATTAGTCTTGAAAAGCTTTAGCTTCCATGAAACTGTTCCTACTGATCTAAATTAGTCCGAAATCACCATTCGCCCATGTTATTTTTCTCCCTGAAATCCAAATGAAAATAGTCTTGAATTCCTATTTTTAAAAAGCCTTGAATTCCATATGTTCACATGTGTATGGTCCCTGTAGCTAATGGGTAGTACATAACCTGGTAGCTGCTGGAAATAATGGCAATGCCTGTTTACAAGTGGCTTCTCCCAGGTGTAGATTGACTTAGTTCCTTTGGTGCCCACAGGCGGCGCAAGATGACTTCTTCAGTGTGCACATCCGCATCGCAGGAGACTGGACGAACAAGCTGTATCAGGCAGTTCACGCTGATCAGGGCGACTTCCAAGACTCCTGGCTCTTACCGCAAATAGCTGTAGACGGGCCCTTCGGAACAGCCACAGAAGTGAGTGTTTCATTTTATTTTTTTTGTGGTAAATATGTTTATTCTGCTGAATAAGTCTTTTGTCAGTGGTCTTCCAGCCATTTTTCAATTCAGGGTTATTATTCACATATATATTTCTCCAAATAAAAGCTTACCGGGCTCGGTGTCCGAATCCGTAGAGCACAGGCTTTGCATGCGAGAAATCGGGAGTTCGGTTCCCGGTCAAGTCAAACCAATGGCTAATAAAATTGATTCTTGTCGCTTCCTAGCCTGGCGCTCGTCATTAATAGGATAGGGCGAGGACTGGTTAGCTCAGTGTCAGGATAATGTGACTAAGTGGGATATCAGGTTATTGTACCGGTGGCCTGATTTCCCAGTGGGGCAGCACTATAAAGTCACCATGAGTGTGCACTGTCCCAAGTCGGTACCTGATATGACCTTAGATGTTGCCAGGACGTAAAACTCCAACAACCAACCAACCAAATAAAACCAATGTCAGTGCTGAAGGAATGCGTTGAAGAGTGACTGCAGTTTTCTCAATAGAGAATTACTTGTCTCATTTCAGGACATTTTCCGGTACCAAACTGATGTGTTTGTAGCGGCAGGGATCGGCGTGACACCATTTGCCTCCATTCTTAAGGACATCTGGTGCGTAGCTTAGTCGAGAAATGGTATATTTTACAAAGTTGCACGGTGCTTTAAAAATGAGCCGACACACACTGCCAGCGTTGTCGACATCATACATGCTCACCTGCGACCTGTACCTTTTCCACAACATAGACTATACGGGGGCCTGGAAAGTATTACAAAATCTAGAACTCCATTTGCCCCATTTCAACTTTTAAGGCCTTGAATTTAACCTATTTTGGGTAATTAGTCTTGAAAAGCCTTGAATTCCATTAAACAGTCCCCACTGATCTAAATTAGTCTGAAATCACTTTTTGGAATGGTGATTTTGGACTAAATCCAAATGAAAATAGTCTTGGATTCCTATCAAAAACAGCCTTAAAAGGCCTTGAATTCCATATCTTCACATGTGTGCGGACCCTGCTATACTCCATATAGTGTTGCGTGTTCCACAGCACCAAAGGAACCACATCTGCAACTTCTACTTTTACCATTCCAACTAGTATTATTTCACAACTTTTTGAAAGCACTTTTGCAAAATCCGATGAAAGCATACAACTTCCATAGATCATACAGCCGCTGATTATCTGGATTTCGTTTTTTGTTTAATTGAAAAAAAGGTAGTTTCACAACCCAGGACATCTATTTTAGACAAATAGATAATTAGGTGTGACCTGCAACCGTGGCCCACAACTGGTTCATCAAAGGCTGTGGTATGTGCTGTCTTGTTTGTGGGAAAGTGTATATAAAAGACCCCTTGCTGCTTATCAGAATGAGTAACCTATGTGGTGGCAGCAGGTTTCCTCCAAAGAAATATCTCAGAATGACCATATGTTTGATGTCCAATAGCCGATGATAAAAATCAATGTGTTCTAGAGGCGTTGTTAAATAAAACAAGCTTCACTTTTGATATCGTGGAAGTAAGTAATATGGTCAAAGCCCTCCTGAGGCTTAAATTGTAACATGTGAATGTATGGTCACTGAGACATTTATTAAACTGAGACATTTATTATTGAGAAAACAGTTCAGGGATGAAAGATTTCGCAGATTTCCAGTAGCGGGTAAATATAAAGAGTTATGTGAAGAATATATTTTGCTTTTTAAATTAAGAATGTATGTGCTCATTTCATTTACCCAACCTTTTGCTGTCATATATATCCTTGGCATTTTGTGAATGGTAATCGGGGATTATCAGAAGTCGGTTCCATGGTCGATCGATTTAGAAAGGTTTTACTGTATTGAATTGCATTGAAATGAATTGAATTGGATGCTCCTCAGGTATCAGCACACCGGCACATCGGGTAAGAACGGCGAGATGAAGCTACGGAAGGTGTACTTCTACTGGATCTGTCCCGACACCAATGCCTTTGAGTGGTTTGCCGACCTGCTGATAAACATGGAGACACAGCTGGCAGATGCCGGCATCCCAGAGTTCTTAGACTATAACATCTTCCTTACTCGCGGATGGAGTTCCAACCAGGTAGGAATGAACGCTGAAACAGCATCCTAAAAAAAACACAAAAAAACGATACATTGGAATTTTAAACGATATCTCATTTTTATCCGAATGGATAAAAACCCAGATTTCTTAGACTATACATCTTTCTAACTCGCGGGTGGAGTGCCAAGCAGGTAGGAATGAATGCTGAAACAGCATCCTAAAAAAACCCAGACATATTGGAATTTTTAAGTGATGTCTCATTTTCATCTCAATAGGTTGGTTGGTTGGTTTTGGGGAGTTTTTCGTCCTGGCAACATCTAAGGTAATATCTTTATCCGAATAGAGACCGAAAGCTGTGGCCCAATTGGTAGAGCGCAGTCTTCCCATGTGGAAGATTGGAAGTTCGACTCCCAGTCGAGTCAAACCAATGACTTACTGAATTGATTCTTGTCGCTTCCTAGCCTGGCGCTCTGCATTACTAATAGAGGGCAAGGACTGATTAACTTAGTGCCAAGATATTGTGACCTGAGTGGGATATGGCACTGGCAGCCTGGTTTCCAAGTGGGTCAGCACTATAAAGTCGCCATGAGTGCACTCTGTCACAAGTCGGTACCCACCCTGATATGACCTTAGATGTTACCAGGATATAAAACTCCAACAACCAACCAACCTGAATGTATTATATTTAAAAAAAAACTAAATCACTTGTCTAGATTTGATCATACGAATCCAACTCGAATCCCTCGATCTAGAAAAAAACGGGACACGGACTCTCAACTCATTCGTTTTCAGTGAATTATGAAACTTTTAAGTAATATGAAAACTAATAAATCAAACTACTGTACAAGTATGTAATAACGCGTAATTGCATTGTTCCTGCAGGCGTTTCACATTGCAACCCATGACGAGGACCCAGTGGATGTCATCACTGGCCTAAGAAACAAAACACAATTTGGCAGACCCACCTGGGAAACAATCTTCACCCATATAGCACAGCAACATGCAGGGTAATTTCATTTTTATATTGTCGTGGAGGTGGGGGGGGACGGCTGAGGAAAATGGGAAATATTTTGCCTACAGTAGGATTTGAACCCACACTTCTTGCAATTCCGGGGGGGTACCGGGCGCGGTGGCCGAATCGGTAGAGCACAGGCCTCGCGTGCGGAAGATCGGGAGTTTGAGAGTTCGGTTCCCGGTCGAGTCAAACCAATGACTTAATAATTGATACTTGTCGCTTCCTAACCTGGTGCTCGGCATTATTAGGATAGGCCAAGGGCTGGTTAGCTCAGTGTCAGGATAATGTGAATGAGTGGGATATCGGGTCATGGTGCCGAAAGCCTGATTTCCCAGTGGGGCAGCACTATAAAAATCGCCATGAGTGCGTACTGTCACAAGTCGGTACCCGTCCTGATATGTCCTTAGATGTTGCTAGGATGTAAAACAACAAACAAACAAGCAAGCAATTCCGGGGCTAGCGTGCTAAGCATAACACCACCTAGGCTCCCTGATGCAATCACCCTATCCACGCTCGACTGTCTATGTGGCTCCTTGCCTGAGAGGTCAGTGCAGACTTCTATGCGATATATTAAAGTTGCATGGTCCGATGAAATATAATTTTGTCAAAATTAAAACAACTACTTACATTTGATCCTATATATCCAACTTAGATACTGGTGTAATAGCTAATGATTTGGGACAGTGTATACAGTATAACCAGTGAATTTATAAACTCACCCCTTTAGACACTCACTTTGAAACACCCATTATGCAGGGAGGCCATTAACCAACTAGGCCAATCTCATGACCTCATTAGCCTCCCCCAACCAAGTAGGCCTGCTGTGCAGGGCCATAGAGGGGAAGGGGAAATGAGGTGGATGTGTCTGTGTGTGTTTATGTGTCTGTGTTTCCTGGCCTGACTTTACAGAGACACAGAGACAGACATACACACAAACATACACACACAGACAGATATGCACACAGACATACACACACATACACAGACAGATATACACACACATACCTACACACATAGATAGACACACACAAACAGACATGCACAGACAGCACACACAGTCACAGAAATACACAGACATGCACACAGCTAAAATACACAGACACACAGACGCACAGACACACATACACCCGACCTGACTTTGCAGAGAGAGAGACACACACACAGACACATAGACAGCCGCACACAGACAGAGGCAGACACACACATACATATATGCCCACACATATATACACACACATACATACACAGACATACACACACAGACAGACACACACATACACACCCAGACATAGACACACATATATATACACACAGACACACACAGACAGACACACATAGATAGACACACACATACATACATGCATAGACAGCACACACAGACACATAAACACACAGACATGCACACACCTGACATACACAGACACACATACACCCACATACAGAGGCAGATACACACACATACATTCACACACATACACACACACAGACACACATACAGACATACACAGACACACATACCAACACACACATACACACACAGACATACATACACATATATATATATATATACATACACACACAGACATACACAGACAGACAGCACACACAGACATAGAAACACACAGACACACATACACCCGACCTGCCTTTGCAAAGAGAGAGAGAGACACACACAGCCAGAGACACATAGACAGACGCACACAGAGGCAGACACACACACATACACATACATACACATAGATACACACACATACAGACATACACAGACACATACATACATACACATACACACAGAAACAGACAGACAGAGACAGACACACACATACACATACACTCCCACACATACACAGAAACACACAGATAGACACACACAGACATACACACACACAGATACATACATAGACAGACAAACACACGCAGACAACACACACACATTATTTTTTGTTAAAAACCCTGAGTGCCATAGGCCTTTGGCACTAATCCGTTCCCAGAATGTGCCATCCAACCAGAAATACCTACCTACAGTCCTGTCAGGTTCCAGGTCATCTCACATCACGTGGTCACTGCGAGATGACCATCTGGGTCATAGCCACAGGACTTTTGACAAGCTTGTCGAAATTATTTTTGGTTCTTTCAGCTCAGATTACTTCAAAACTAATCATCTTTAATCAAAATCACTCCGGACTAATGATTAGTAGCTTGTAACGATCAATTTGATATAGTTATCTCAAAAATAAGACAAAAATTCAAAGGCCATCGGACCATGCAACTTTAAAATATACATTTCCAAATCAGCGGGCGAAAATTGTTGTCCGAAAAAGCTTTTGCAACAGTGGGAATTTCAAGGCCAAAATATATCCAAGTAGATGGAAGATTGCGCCATTGAAGTCGTCGGTTAAAAAAAGAAAATCCCTGTGGGGGGGGTCATGCCCCCGGACCCCCCCTAGTTTTCCAGGGTTTTAAAAGAATTTTTCCCTGGGACCCTGATTATACTTAATGTGTTTTCGGTTGGTTGCTGTTTGGCTCCCCTGCTGCCCTGGTTGTCGCGGAACCTGCCGTTTTCTCTGAACTTGTAGTTTCCGTTCCCGCGACTCTTATTGTTCTCATAAGATCACCTTCTCTTCCCTCTGTATCCTACGTTAGTGTGCATACAACTGTCCGACGCATTAATTTCATCAGCTCCTTTTCACAGGGAGCGGGACATAGCTCAGGTGGTAGAGTGCCCACCTGTGAAGGTGTGGTTCATCCTATCGATCCTGCTCAGTTGACACATTTGCAGTTTGGGCTATTTTCCGTTCCAACCAGTGGTCCACAACTGGTTCATCAGAGGCTGTGTGTGGTATGTGCTGTCCTGTCTGTAGGAACGTGCATAAAAGACCCCTTGCTGCTTATCAGAAAGAGTATGTGGCGGCAGCAGGTTTGCTCCAAAGAAATGTGTCAGAATGACCATATGTTTGACGTCCAATAGCCGATTATAAAAATCAATGTGCTCTAGAGGTGTCGTTAAATAAGACAAACTTTTCCTTTTTCTCTCCTTATTACGGTCACCTAGGTTTTCTCCTATAACTGTAATTCTTTTTGCTTCAGAACCAGCATAGGAGTGTTTCTGTGTGGTCCAGAGGCGCTGTCACAAACACTGGAGGCACTGAGCAATAAGCACTCCAACCTCGAGGTGGGCACAAAGTTCTTCTACAACAAAGAAAACTTCTGAGCGAATGGACTGCGCATCGAATATGTCATATCAAGGAATAATGGTAATCCTGAGTTCCGCTAGTTCCCCAGGAAGGACTGAGGTTGAGTTAGGATTCCATATACGGTATGCGGATGCGACATAAAATGGAAAATATGTACACATGTGAAGATATAGAATTCAAGGCTGCTTTTGGTAGGAATTCAAAATTATTTTCATTTGGATTTCCGGAAAAAACAACAATGGTGAATGGCAATTTCGGACTAATTTAGATTAGTGGGGACAGTTTAATGGAATTCAAGGCTTTTCAAGACTAATTATCCAAAATAGGTTAAATTCAAGGCCTTGAAATGGGGCAAATGAAGTTCTTTTCAAGACTTTCCAGCCCCTGTACAGACCCTGCATATGTCCGATTGTGAATGCGATTTGTGTAGATGGATAACTGGATCGATCCATGTAGTGATTGGTGCGAATGTGCACTGAGTGTGCCGTTTCCAATACAAACAGCGTAAAGTCATTGCATACTTCATGCGCATTTACATACCGCATACAGCGTATAAGGAATCCTAGCTTTACACTGTGGAACGTGTGCGGACCAGATGGTGACTACACATACGCACCATGATCAGGAACTGGGCCCGTATGGAGGAGTCGGTGATAGCGAGCCAAAACGGTGTTTGGCGGGAATCCCTGTTTAGCAGCGAAAAGTGGCATGCACGAGTCAGTGATAGGCCTAACACCAGAAGCTTAAACTAGGTTAAGGTAAACCAGAAACATAGCTAGTTTACAGCGGTGTTAGTGTTAGGTTAGGCCCAAATCTATTCAATGCTATCATATTTGACAGAATTAAATATGCAATAAGTGAAATTTGATCAAATTAACCCTAAATTCGAACCGATATTAACGCTGCCGCCGGATCAGCGGCGATATTAATATTTTCGAATCGACGAATGTAAAGTAAACAAATCACCGCCGCCGCATGGACGTCGATATCCATACTGTCCATCGCCGGCGCCGCATCGGCGGCAATATATTAGGCCCAAATCTATTCAATGCTATCATATTTAACAGAGTTACATATGCAATAAGTGAAATCTTTATCAATTTAACCCTAAATTCGAACCAATATTAGCACCACTGCCACATAGGCGGTGTTATTCATATTGTCGAATAGAGGGATTTCCAAAATCTATAAATAACTTCACGTTTAGCTATAATGAAAGTGTTACGTCCTCCTGCATACGGCTTGACCACATTCCCCGGCTCGGAGATAGCTAAACGGTATCAGGCTGTAACACCAAATGCCGCTATCACCGACTCCTGCATACGGGCCCTGGTGTTTTATCTAATGTAAAATATTTGCTATGACAATTCCACTGCAATCTACATTAAAAACAAATGTATGGCAATAATCTTACCAAGTTTGGTTATCAAGGGACATGTGGTTATCGGTATAAGGTGAGTTTAAATTGTTGGACTTTATAGTGAAGGATAGGGGTGGGAGGGGCATCAACCCCAACTTCCGGTGTGTAAGGCTGAAGCTGTGACTTGACTTGCTGGTGTGTCTACTTCAGTCCTCACTGAGGAACCAGCAAAACTGGGGGCTCCATGTATTAGGAAATCATGGGAGATCTTGGATAAAATATTCACCTCTGTTCAGTTGGAGAAAATGTGTCTTACTGCTGATGGTCTTTTATGTTGTAAAATCCAATATCTACAATCCGATTGTGTATGTTTTCCCTCGGCATGATACAAAATCAGTTTTAAGTGAGTCTGTTAAGTAAGCTCTCCAGGTTTGAATGAACTGGTTGTACCACCTGACTAGCTCAGCCAATGAAAATGACTGCTTCCTGACCTAGATTGGATTATCACCCAGCAACCTCTCAACTTCCTGCCAATGGCTGTCATGTTGACTCTGTCAATTCAAATTTTAAAGTTCAACTAATCTACTAATCAGTTAAAAAGTTGAGGGTAAAGTTTTAAGGTGAAGAATATATTTTGCTTTTTAGATTAAGAATTGATGTGCTCGTTTCATTTACCAACTTGTTCTCCACTTTTTATATAGGGTTGTTCTTCACCGGTACTCAGGCTACTGTAGTATGGGGTGAATCTTTTATCTAGGGGAGAGCTATCCCTAAGTTGGCACTTTATCTGCAAGGCGCTGCCACGTCACAGGATATGACTAATCAACTTGAAAACTGTATCATCTTTATGTTTAATCAATTGCTCAGAGAAAATGCATATATGAACATGTGAGCAAAAGGTTCTTTTGTTTCTGTGATTTTAGTTGTCTGAATAACCATGTCAGTAGCGATGAAGATTTGTTTGTTATGTATAGATAAATATTGTAGGTTGATCATTATAATCTACCTTCCTGGAGTTTGAAGTGACTTTTATTTTAAATAGCTAACTTTGGAGGTATTTAAAGTGAAAACATGCCAAATTAATGTTCACGTACATGTAAAAATTCTGACACCATTGGCTTCAGCATTGACATGTTTCTCTCTTGAAGATGTATACTGCATATCATGGATAAGTCTGAATAGACTTGTTTTCACCATTAGACAGTTTGTCAATAGAAAGCCCGAGCCTACACTTTTACCAACCCAAGGGATTTTTAACCTCCCACACCACATAGACATGGTATGAGAGCAACCGGCCTTTGATGACGCTGTAAGTTATACACAGCGGTAGAAATCCAAAGTGGCATAGGTGGGGGCATGGGGAATCGAACCACTGTCCTTCAGATTAGGAGTCCAACCTAGAAAAAAGTCAGACACTCTAACCACTCTGCCACAGAGAACACCACCGTGTTCTAATAATAAATTTACTTACATGTCTCTTCTATGCGGCAATACATGCTTAATGCTGCATAGTGCGATGAAAACATAAAATTATCAAAACCAAAACAATTATCAAGATTTGATCCTACATATCTAACTAAGATACCGGTGCACTTATTAAACATCTTTCACCACATAGAAGGGGCTACTGGGGCAATTTCATCGAACCTGTTGCTGCAGAAGCCTATGGTATCAGAGTTTTGACATGCTTACCAAAACTAATTTTGTATGGTTGCACTTCAAATATCCCAAAAGTTAGCCAATTGAAATAAAAGTTACTTCAAACTAAAGTAAGGTAGATTATAATGATCAACCTAATATATTTATCTCAGAAAATGACCAAATTCAAAACCATTGGACTAGGCAACTTTAATAAGTTCATTAGTATCAAAGACCCTATAATACTAAGACGGCTCACTCAGCCTGTACTGTGTAATCAAAATGATCAAACCCACTACTTGGTGCGCTGGCTGTTCTCTTGGTTAAACAGGTGCTATATTATATGTATAAATGTATATATGAATGTGAAAGATGTGTGATGATGGCGATGCTGATGATGATGCTGATGATGATGTGTATTTGTTCATAGCAATTTCATATTGATGTGTATTCATACTTACCTATCTCATGTATAATATAATTGTATGTGTTTACATGTGAAAGACCAACCAGCAGCTGGGCTGATCAACCCCACCACAAGGTGGCACTGCGAAATTCACATTATCATGGGAGAGATAGGGAGTGAGCCGTCTTAGTATTATAGGGTTTTGTTAGTATCCAAGTTGGATATGTGAGATCAGATCTAGGTAATATTTTCTATACATTTGCAAAGTGTGGTACTACTTTTATCGGACTATGCACCTTTAAGTGTCTTCATGATGAACACTGAATACACATATTTGGATGTTGGGAATGGGAAGTACACTAACTAGTTGTGTGTGTCGAGGGGGTGAGGTGTGGGTGGGGTGGGAGGGACTGATTGATTGATTGGTGGTTTCTTTACGCCGTGTCGGCAGCATAGGCCATATTCACGGCGAGAATTGTTTGTTTTTTATTCAACCATCGCTTTCACAGAATGGGAGGGAAGCGTACATGGCTCTCAAAAGAAGTTCTGACTTTTTGAATTAATTTCACTTGTAAATGGTGCGAATGTTTGAGAGGCTTTGTTTGTTGTTTCACGTCCTAGCAACATTAAAGTTCATCAGGACGGACGTGACAGGCTGTAGTAGGGTGCGTAGGGTGGCCTGTGCCTAAGGTACCATGTTGTGCATTCAGGGATGAAAGCTCTCCGCGATTTCTCAGATTTCCGCGATTTAAGAAAATAATGACAGCCCATTGGCCAATACTTTACTGCAATCGCGTAGCACTATCAGCGTATTCCAATACGATACTGCACCATTGGACACCATCAACGTAGGCCAATACTATGATGCACCCCGTAGCACTGTCAGTAGTGACCACGGTATGGGTGATAATACAGTCACACCAAGGACAGTGGGATGCTCTCCAAGGATAGTCTGTACTGACTGATCATTGGAATAGTGCTCGGAGAGTAGTGTATGAAACCTGACTTCCGGGAATTTTCCCGCGATTCCCTGACAGTGCTAAGTCTATGGGAAAATATCCACGTTTTTTCAAAAATATTGCCATCGATTTCCCTTTTAATAATAATTACTAGGATAACGATGTAGCTATGTGTACATTTAAAAAAAATGCATTCTATTTTCATGGAACATATATATATTTTTTGGTGACAAGTTTATTTTGCCCATAACGTATAAGCTCCCGCGAGGGTGCTTGTTTTCAACGCTGGACAGCTGTGATTCCATATACCAATGGAAAGAGCTTAAATGGAACTTAAACGTAGTAGTCATAATTTTTTTAAAGTAAATATCAAAAAGGTTATGTCACCATAGATTTCCACTTTTTTTTGTTTTTTTACCCCAGAGACCATTTTCATCCTTGTGCAATGATCTCTTATCACCTGTCATCCAGAGAACACCCGTCCTGATATGACCTTAGATGTTGCCAGGATGTGAAGCAACCAACGAACCCAGAGAACACAAACCTGCTGATGGCATTTAGTACGTTTAACTACCAATACTTCAGCATTGTTCAAATGGCCTATATATAATATGGGATGTGGCTTCAGCCACCATCGCTCTCCGTTTGTAACGGGGTACCAAACGTGATGTGGTTATAACTGTAATCGCTCTCCGCTCGGTCACGGGCGGGTTACTGTAATGAGGCTTCAGCCTATCTCTCTCTTTGGTTTGGCCCGGGCGGTATCCCGGGCGAGTTATTGTGATGAGGCTTCAGCCAACATCGCTCTCCATTTTGCCCCTAGCTTTAAAAAAGTAATACAGCCCCAGCAATCACCGCTCGCCGTTAGGCAAAGGCGGCTTAACGTGATGTGGCCTCTGGCAACCTTGCCCTCCGTTCGGTCACGGGGAGCAATACTGGTTTCGGAGAACCTATTCACCCCGTTCCCAAAACCGGCGTGTAGCCAAATGTAAAATCATAGGGTAACGGTATGGAAGCCAAACCCAAAACGATGTGTAGAGACCAGTATTTATATCAAGTAACCGAGGAAAAAATTTTATACTTGATGTGGCTTTAGCCAACCTCGGTCTCCGCTCGGATACGTGCGGGTTAAATGTAATGTGGCTTTGAACCACCACGCTCTCCATTTGCCAACGAGCATCACAACGTAATGTGGCTTCACCCAACATGTCTCTACGCTCGGCAACGGGCGGCTTAACGGTATGTGGCTTTAGCCATCACCGCCCTTCATTCGCGAATGGGTGACAAAATATAATGTGGCTTCAGCCAGCATCCCTCTCCGTGTAGTAACGGTCTTCAGCCAACATCGCCCTTTGTGGTAACATTTGCCTAAACTGGATGTGGCTTTAGCCAACCTCACTCTCCGTTGTCGAATGGGTGGCCTAAACGGGATGCGGCATGAGCCAACATGTCTCTCCGTTTTAACGGGCTACCACATAACATGGTTTTTAAACCATCGGCTCTATCCGCTTGGTGACGGGCGGGCTACCGCGATGAGGCTTCAGCCAACATCGCGCACTTCAATGGCTTTCCCATCCCGACGCAACCAAACCTAATGGTCGGTCTCCGCTTCCGGGTCGGAAGGGATTAAGGCCTCGGGCTGAGGTGACGGCAAAGCCGTCAACCCCAGAAAGGAGTGACAGTCCTCCTCCGGGCGATCCACAGCAGCTGACGCAGCAGGCAGGACCTTGTTCCACTTCGTGGCCATCGGTAGTCTGTAACGACTGTGTTACTATAAACCGGTATCAACTCAACGTGAACACAAATTGTGACGCCAGGTGGAACCTGGGTTGAGGATGTATTTGGTACTGAGTAACGTATTTACACCGTTCTCAGTACAGGCGTGGTAAGCTAAGTTTATGCCGTAGGTGTCTGGTATCGAAACCAACCATACGGGGGGTCGGCCTTGGGACCGCCCACTCTCTCTGTTCCGTACACTTCTCCCTCCCGCGGCTTCTGCGCCAGCAAGTTGGAGAAAATGCTACGAAACTCGGAGGTTCGCCTTAAAAAAGTTCTGGGGAGTCTATAAAAGAAACCCAGGATAATCCCCAACGTGACTCTTTATGAGAGTCCGAGAGAAAATCCACTGGAGATGCGGTTTCACCCTGCAGCTTTCGCTTTCATCTCTACCCGCATTCCACGGGTGCAACAACCAATCAGTATTGGTTTTGTTTTGTATACCAAGGCTCTTTGGCCGGTCACCATCATTTTATCCGTCTGTAACATACCTATCTCAAACAGACTTACGAAGTTCTAAACTTCCAAAAAGATGCCATAATGCAAAATAAACTATCTTCATACAGTTTGTATTAATACTTACAGTGAATACAATACTCCAGGCTTATGTCAACTGTCAGTGACTGGTTTCCTCCTGAGTAACTTAGTAAGCTTTCCAATTATTCATTTCCTCCAGTGTTTTGGGGTTTAACCGAAATATAAATATAAATAAATATAAAATCGTTTATGCAGTGAACTCTGGGTCAGCTGAAAACTCCCCAAAAACAGAGGGACCACGTCGACTTGAAAAAAGCGTACCGGAATCGGAACGGTTAAACGCTAATAATTGCACAAATACAGTCGCCACCTATCTAAAAATCACACAAAGGACGTAATTGTCCTTAATAAAGAAACGTGTGGAATGGTTAAACTGTAATATACGTCCTTCCTTAGCGAAAGACGAAAAAACTATAAGAAGTAATCGAGCGAAAATGGGGGATTTAAGCGAACGAACGAAACCAACGCACAAAGGCGACTCGAAAGCTAGCGAACCGGACTTTCGTTACGGTTAAACGCTAATAATTCCGAAAATACAGTCACCACCTAGCTAAAACTCGCACAAAGGACGGTAATGTCCTTAATAAAGTAACAAGTGGAAAATAATCCGCAAAATCCAGGTATTTGTGGAGAAATTTGTAGAAAAGTATCGCTGAACAACTCGCGTACGTACATGTACCGCGAGATTCTTATGCTAATTGCTGGACCGGATGTGCTTCCCTCTCCCTAGCCTGAGGCTAGCCTGAGGCTGTATACCGAGGTAAAATTTGTGTATGCCAATATGATTGGAAATGCTCTTTACATATATATTTGTTAAAATATATATTTTGTTTATATATTAGTTGATTAAGCAGTGGAAATTTCAATCGTGTACAATATTAGTCTTCGTCATTCCAATGTTCCTTGAACACTCCTTTTCTGCTGAACGCCAGGTTAGGTTGTGACAAGTATGCATTTTTAAGCCATTTGTTTGACTCGGCCGGGTTTGAACCCTGCTGGTTCGAATCCCAAAACCTGCCACGCGGGAAGCGGACGTCCAACTCATTAGGCCACCCCATCTGGTCTTACTTATTACACAATACTCGGTTTGCCATTGAAGAACATAAATGTGAATAACAAGGAGGGAAATCCGTTAACTATCTATATCGATAATTCCCGGGTTGTTGCAATACCTTACTGAGATTTAATATTAATGACTATTTGTGTAATGGGATTAATGAATATACATTCCACGCATTGACACCAATGGTTGTTAGTCTAGACTATCGCCATGAATTCGGTGGCAAACTGAACTAGCCCTGGTCAAAAGAAGGCCTGGTTCTATGTACCAGAGAACATAGATCTTATTTCCATTTCCTGTCAGACCATGTCAAGTCTGGATGATTTAAAACGATATTAAACTTACACGGATGAATTGAAGGAGAACACAGTATAAACAAACTGACTATGCAGGTGGAATACTTCCAATATACAGGGATGGAATATCTCCGCGATTTTGTATATTCACCGATTAATGTTCACAAAATATCAATATATAATATATGCCATTCTTATGTGATCTTAGATGTGAGAACATAAAACCCCAACAAAGAGTTTGCCATGGGCAACAAGGAGAGTGGAGTGCCTCCAAGGATAGTATGTACTGATCAATATAGTGCTAGGATAGTGCTCCGAGAGTACTGTACCAAGCCTGAAGGATAGTATGTATTGAATTTTCCACGATTTCTAACAGTGCTAATCCTAAGGGGGGCGGGGGATCCGCGTTTTCGCCGAAATTCTATGTCGGTGTAATAACTACATCTTGGTTCTGCTGGAATCCCATAGGTGGTGCCAAAGTCTCGGCCCAATTTCCGCGTTTTTTTTGCCGGATACCACTTTCATCCCAGAATAAAATATATCACAAGGGGGGGATGAGGCTAATCAGGTTTTTCGTTGTTTTATTTTTAACCAAACGTCCTTGCATATTAATACTGCAGCTCAAGGTTCAACAGCCCCCGACCCCATATCACTGTGAGCATCCAAACACCAGTTCTCCCCAACATACACAAATTATGAGTCTACCAACAATATGTTAGTTGGGGTTTTTCGTTGTTTTATTTTTAACCAAAAGTCCTTTCATATTAGTACTGCAGCTCAAGGTTCAACAGCCCCCGACCCCATATCACTGTGAGCATCCAAACACCAGTTTTCCCCCCAACATACACAAATTATGAGTCTCCCAACAATATGTTTGTTGGGTTTTTTAATGTGCCAAAAGAAAATTATTTTTTGTTAAACCCATAGCATCTGAATCTCAAAATAAATAAAAGTGCACATACTGATGAATGGGTACGGTGGGGTTGCCTCCCTGCCTGCGCGCAAACCCAAGTAGTCAAGGCCGCTGCCGTCATCGGTTTGTGCGATAGTAGAATTTGGCGGACGATACACTACCAGCACTCCATTAATACTATTAATATAATGTATTTATACACCACGTTATAGGATTATTATTAATTTGTTTTCTTCCCAAGGAAAGAAGAAAAAACACTTCCTTACTTCAATGAAGCCTATATTTAGCTACGGTATGAGGAGAAAGTAAGGAACTTAAGGAAAGAGGAAGTTCCATGCTCAGACTGCCAGGGACTGGTTACAAGTTAACCAACTGTTCAGTCCCATGTGATGCATACAAAATCATTAATCATGTTATTGATGAAATTATGGGTATTTTGCGGGGGGGGGGGGACAGTTGAGTGTTGCCCCCTTCTAACCCCCCAAAAAGAAGGAATTCCTTGGTATTAAGTAAAATTGGCATCTGTAATTCACAAAAATAAGCAAGCCAAACTTACCTACATGTGATTTATTATCTGAAGGTGAACGATCTTTTATTTCAGAGTATTACTAATATATATATTTTACTCTAGAAAAATTATGTATACAGAAATATTTATATGAAAAATAAAAAATGCTCAATTTCTCACAATTTCTTTCTTCAACTGAGTGCCACTACACTTACATACGAAGCTAGATGAATATTGGTGGTAGAGATTCATTTATTTTATTAAAAATAATATATATATAATTAAGCAAAGTAAGCTGACGTTAGGCTAATCCTCAAAGACCTGGACCAATGTATTATTGAATAATAGATCTAGGCTAGGATAGTAGATCTACACGTGAACTGAATAATATTGGATAGTCAGCTCGATGGATGGGTAGTGTTATTCCCTCGGAGAGATACTTTTACAAGCCAAGTAATTGGAAGTCAGCTTGGCGACCATATTTCTGAGAAACAGTTTATGGAAGGGCAATAAAGCTTTTAACAAATAACTTAGCTTTCCAGGCCAGTGGAGGCTTACAATATAGCAAAATGCAAAAAGTAATATCTGATTGAGCCAACCTAATATTCTACCGGACTAGCCAGGACACTGGACATTGCAAGGCACATCAGCAACATTAGTAGTTTTAACAACCGAGTTTAAAGCCTTTCAGGACAGGAATTTAACTTTCTCGATGCCAAATTGTCATTATATATATAACACACTTCCTAGCTTTACTTAACCATATTTCTGCACTGCTATAAAGCAACTTTCAAACACTTATCCCAGAGTAGTTAGTAAGCCAATCAATTGATTGTTATAAAGGACTCACAATACAAACATTTATGAAATTTCTCTTTCAGCTTTGGAGACATTTATTTATGAAAACTTCAAGAGCTTGTAAGGGTGTTTGGTCAGTGTTCAAGATTGTCTGAATCTGGACGACAACAAAGAATGCACTCCCACCATCATAGACATAAGCCGTGTTCACACGGGCAAAATCTAAAGCGATTCAGCCAAGGCGAATCATATGAATCGATTTAGATGCGCGTTCACACGGGCAGTACTTGGGCCGGAAATCGATATCAGCGCATGAGCAAGGCGATACTAACCAGCGCCAGTTTCGGTTAGTCGACGTCGCCACGAGAGAGTGTGGGTTCGACCTAGATATGTATGGACTGAATCGTATTGGTTTGGAACGGTCAAAACTTCTGCTGGGCAGTGAAACCCTAAAAATAAATGATGAAAAAATATCTGTGCACCTCTAGCAGGTTCATAGACCAAATTATATAATATGCGCTTTTGATCGACCGGAAAGTCAACAAACTAAGGTCTCGACTGCGCATGCGTGTGACGTCCTTAATCCGCCTCAGTGCGTTCACATGGGCAAAATAAATCGATTCACAGAAATCGACCTCCACAAGTGGTTTACAGGATCCAGATCACAGAAATCGATTCAGCCCTAAACCACCTCAGCCGCGCGCTCACACGCCAAATGTGAGCCGAACTAGGCAAGTCGATTTCTACGAATCGATTTACATTGCCTGTGTGAACACGGCTATAGTCATGTAATAATCACAGATGTGAGCACTTTTTGAGACTTTACAGTAAGTTGAGTAATTTCTAACTTCAGAGCTCTAGTTGGAGATGTATTTACTGCCGCAGCACTTCCGTAAATAGGGCTGTTAAACTTAAACAACCGATTGCTATGCTGTTTTTTTTTTCACATGTCATTTTTATGATTTTATCAAATACCACTGAGTACTGTAGTAGTAGGTACGTGAGTAAAACTCCCCGATCACCATCATAGCGAGTGCCATTTTCCTGTGATGCCGATCTCCTTTTTCTATTGGTCGACCCAATTAGAGCGCTCCAAATAAATGCCTCCTGATTGTCTAGAAATGTTTTGCATATGTAATGAGCATGACGTCAGAGGACTTCCCAAGCTATTGCCTCGTGTTAATTTTTTTCTGAATGACAGTTTATTTCTGGTAAGGGAAGAATTTCCCCAACTGAGGAGATTTTGCACAGTAATCATCATCAAAATTATACATCAAAGCATGTATGTTCCCTAATTAAAATATATAGTTCCCATTCCATATGTATTTATTGTTGTACCTATGAAATACCAGGAGGAAATTTGCACGAGAAATGTATTAACGAGCTCGCAGAATCTTTTTTTTTTTTTTTTTAGCAAATCATGCCAAGTGGGAAAAACAAAATGGCGACTCAAGAAATTCCCTTTCTGATGCTATGCTTTCATTCCAGATGAAATGAAGACATGTTAAAGTTGCATAGTCTGATGGTTTTGAATTTCTGTATTTTTTCTGAGATAAATATATTAGACTGATCACTAGTATCTACTTTACATTAGTTCAAAGTTACTTTTATTTTAAATGGTAAACTTTTGAGATGTTTTGAGTGCAAACATGGACAATTATGATTTTGTTGGGTGGTCAGACAGCATCCTACTTGAGGTCATGAGGCATGAACCTAATAATTATTATGTTTGATCATTATTAATAATTATTTTTAGCTGGTCAATGGTGATTTGTGTGATTGATCTAGATAGAGAATTCTTCTGGCTTTCAGATACCTCAAAGATTTGATTAACTCGTAGAGAAATAAGAAAATTACAGCAATTTCCCTAAGAACACAGTATCATGTTTTGATCACACCTTCTTCATTTGTTTTAAGGTTAAATGTGAGGACATAATTTGGCTAATTAAAAATAATGAAATAATCATAACGTTTTTATTTCTCAATGGATTGCAATGATCTAAGTGTTATTTTCTTTGTCTCTTCATCCTCTATCAAATGAGCCCAGTTACACTGGAATTGGAGGATTTTGAATGTTTGAATCACATACCTAGTACTAGTAGTAGTAGTAGCCTAAGGCTAAGTAGGGCCTACTACTACTAGTAACTGGAAGTGAAACTTTCATCAGTCTCAGACAAGAGATTTATACACACAATGTCAAAACATATCACATGGGCTTTAAATGTTTTAGTGCAGCTAGCTTCTCTTGGGTTTCCTTGAATTTCCTTTCGATACCCTGTCGTCGTATATCCCGCTGGACTGACATATCTTTGTATTTTCGACTTGTCGATTGGAGCCCCTTTCTTCTAGCCTCAGATCTCCATCCAATTTGTGCCTTTATGGTGGACATCACGTTTACTTTGTCTGGTATGTGGACGAACCGAATGTTAGGTCCTTTAATGTAGAAATTTTCAAATGTGGTCTCATTGCCGTCAGTGCCTCGAAATGTCACATTTCTCATCTGACAGTTCATTTCTGAATCAACAGCGTCCAACAACCCGTTGACAGCAGTTTCGTTACGCAGTTCAATCGACACTACCTCCCCTTCTAATCCTTCCAAAAAGACCGCAAGCGATGTGATAACACGTGCTTTCTCTCGTAGCGACATGGTATTTCCATGAAGTATGACTAGAACTGGCTTACTTCAGTACTCTAGGCCTAGGGAAACTGGTGCGATGGTATATACACTAGAGTCTAGACAAAACTCAAGTAATTGAAGTATCCGGCTCAGATTTCATGTCGCGGACATGTTGGATTTCGATGGTTCATAGAATTAACATAAGAATAACTAAACCTACCGAAAACCAGTTGGAGAAAACGGGTCATTGGCGCCCACGTGTGGATACTACAAGAACTACCAACGTGGATTTAGTGTTTTCTTGATGCAATAGAGGGCGACGTGTTACAATTGATCAGCCGAGGCGTGCCTTGTAACCATCACTTACAACACACTGTAAATAAATGTACCGCTAAAAAAAGCAAGGAATTATGTTTAGAGCATTAACAGGAAAGCATAGAGCTACGCTAGTATTAACCCAGAAGCGATTTCGGGTTAAGAAGAAATGGGTAAGTATCTAGCATACAAATTCGCTGTACCATCCTCCATTATCGCTTGCAAGGCCATCTCAGTTGTGTCAATCCTTTAACATTGACTCAATGTTAAATAAAGGCAGTGGCTACGCGTACCTAAGCCGTATTCGTAGCCTGTCGGTCTAGACGTATGACATTGACTGCGCATGCGCCCTAGTTCCTCACGTATCTTTAGCCTCCACCAGTCCATGGCTATGCAGATGTGAGCACTTTTTGCGCTCATAAAAAAACGTGCGACGGCCGAAGCCGAAGGGTAAAACAAATGCCACTGTGACTGTCATAAGCCGTGTTCACACACAGGCGTTAAGTCGCCTCAACTAGTTCGCCTTATCTAAGACTAAGTCGACTCACATTGGTCGTGTGGATGCGACGCTGAAGCAAATTAGGGCTAAGTCGATTCATCTAGTTCGCCTCAAGTACACCACGTCGTGAGGTGGTCTAGATTAAGCAAACTAGCTTAAGTCGGCCCATCTTGCTTGAGTGGACGGTACCGGATTACTTGAGGCGGCTTAAGCACGTCACACACATGCGCAGTCGAGACCTGAGTTTGTTGATTTTGCGGTCGATCAAAAGCGCATATTATATAATTTGGTCTATGAACCGGCTAGAGGTGCACAGATATTTTTTTCATGATTTATTTTTAGGTTTTCACTGGCCAGCAGAAGTTTTGATTGTTCCAAAACAATACGATTCAGTCCATACATATCTAGGTCGAACCCACACTCTCTCGTGGCCACGTCGACTAACCGAAACTGGTGCTGGTTAGTATGGACTCACTCATGTGCAGATATCAATTTCCGCCTTAATCCGACCCAAGTACTGCAAGTGTGGACACGACTCACTTTCACGCCTAGTTCGCCTCATCTAGTTCGCCTTATCTAATTTGGCCTAAAGTTGTGAGTGTGAACACGGCTATAGACATAAAGACAACACTAAAACTACCCAAAATATCACAGTAATTTGTGTTTTTTGGTGCTTTGAAAGCAATTTTCTCTTATTCCTATTAAATAGTTCAGATCTTTCTCTACCCATGCCTTCCTGTCTATGTGGTTACTTTTCTGAGAGGTCAGTGCAGACCACTACACTATCAAGTATCTTGCTTATGATAGTATCATATGCAAGATACTTGTTAACATGTTCTTTAGGGTATGAAATACCCAAGGGTTATAAATCATTGCGCATAGCCTATTTTGAAAATGTATATTTCTTTTATATTATTAAGTTATCTAAAAATAATAATATAGTTTGCAATAAATACTCATGTTCACATAAATGAGCAAATCTCTTTACAGGCGTCGAACAAGAAAAGCAAGTCCCCTCCCGAGTTGGCTCTGGGTCATTTCGACACTTTCTACTCTCCCGTCTATGGCAAACAGTGGCCATCCATGCGCCTCGCCCTTCTCTCCCAATCCAAACACTGCGCCCTCATCAACACATTCACCGACACAGGCCCGACCATTGAGCATCTTCTGACTGCTGGGGCCGAAGACATGATCGGCAGAGTCCGGCAAAGCCCATTGACAAGCGAGAGCTCGGTTGGGAGTGTTCTAAGCAAGCAGAAGCCGGCTCCGGCTGCTGCTCGGGCCGTCGCCGACTGGCCCGAGTCTCCGGAGGGGAGTCGGTACGGGAGAGTGGCCGGGCCGGACGGGGACATCCCGCCGTACGACCCGACCGACATCAGCCAGTTCATGCCGGTGAAGCGGGTGATGTCAGAGACGGACAGTCTGCTGGAGACTGAGCTGACGCAGAGCGTGTACGAGCCGGAGATGGGGGTCGACGTGGCCATCGTCAAGGACAGACCGGCCAACCTGCCGCCCAGTCTGCAGGCCTACGTATATGGGCCAGGCGATGTGTCCGCCTTCAGACCACCACCCAAAGATGAGACCAATAAATTAGGTACGTATCGAGTGGACCAGACGGGATGGCCGAATGAGTTGAGCGTCCGTCTCCCGTTTTGGGAGATCGTGGTACTCGAACCCATGGGTTCGAACCCTGGTTGAGTCAAACGTAATGACTTAAAATTTGATACTTGTCGCTACCTAGCCAGGCACTCAGCATTATTAGGATAGGGCAAGGACTGGTTGGCTCAGTGACAGGATAATGTGACTGAGTGGGATATCAGGTCATGGTGCTGGTGGCCTGGTCTCCCAGTGGGCAGGACTATAAAGTCGCCATTAGTGCTCACTGTCACAAGTCGGTACCCGTCCTGATATGACCTTAGATGTTGCCAGTACGTAAAACTACAACAACTAACCAACCAACGTCTCGAGTATGTTTGTGTCTGTGTTTGTGTCTGTCTGAGTTTGTGTCTAGTGTAGAATAGTATAATTGCCTACAGTGTAGGTAAAATATTCACCCCCTATCCATGTCTTAATCCATGTGTTAATCCATGTCTAAATCCATATCTAAATCCGAGAAAATACTGCTTTGGTATGAATGAGTTGTAATTAAATTGTGGAGCTCATGGTCCCAGCATCTAGACTACCTTATGTTGATTCTAGTGCTGATATATATATAAGTACAGTTGCTGAAATGGGAAACAATGCAAATAAAAACCAAGATGGCGGGCACTAAATGCTCTCTATTTGACTTTTAATGTCTATAAATGTACATGATTTGATCAATTATTCACCCCAAAAGTAGCGGGCTATGATAGATAAGCATTTGAATACAAATTCATGTGGTTATATATCCATAACCCATTTTTCCAACACTTTTTCTATAGGGTTATTTAGTAGCCCTGTCCTAGAGACAGTGCTATGGGAATAATGCTGCGTTCATATGAAATGGTGAATATGGTGTTTCCCACTTCACAACCGGTGAATTGCGTTCAAGTGACTTCACAACTGGTGAACACCACCTGTGAACTGGAGATTTTTTAAGCTCACCACTTGTGAAGAAATGGCAGCGAATACCGAAACTATCTACTAGATACTATCTACCAAAAATGTGCAGTTTATGTGTTATTTACGTGTTATTTACGCATTATTGTAGTTTGCCTCTATTATCACCCAGCATGAAACGTGTTTACCGCGAATTGCCAAATGAATGCTTTCAGTTTACATGGTCGTGTTCACCGGCAGTAAGTGGGAAGTTCACCATATTCATGAGGACCGTATGAACGCAGCATAACTACATACAGGGATGAAAGATCACCACGATTTCACCATTTTCTTTAAAGTTTGATTAACTATCGTACAATGCCAATGATTTATATGACAGCAATTGGTCAGTCTGAATCCTGGTAAGTTGACCTTAGATGTTGCTAGGACCTAAAACCCCAAACAAATTTTTAAAAGCAAGGAGTGATTGCAGAGGGAGAATGGGAATTGGCAGCATGGATGATAATACAGTCACAACAATTTTTTTATTTTTTATTTTTTGGTCCATTAGTTGTTTAAGCAGGGGAAATTTCAGTCATAGACGACTGGTCTTCCTCATTCCACTGCTGGTCGATAGAAAGCTCGGGCCTACACTTTTACCGACCCAAGGGATTTTTAACCTCCCACACCACATAGACATGGTATGAGAGCAATCGGCCTTTGATGACGCTGTAAGTTATACACAGCGGTGGAAATCCAAATTGGCAGAGCTGGGGGCACGGGGAATCAAACCGCTGACCCTCAGATTAGGAGTCTGACCTAGAAAAAAGGCAGATACTCTAACCACACCGCCACAGAGAACGCCACAATGACAGTGGAATGCTCTCCAAGGAGTCTGTACTGACTGATGAGTGGAATGTAGCTAGGACAGTGCTTGGAGAGTACTGTACGAAACCTGACTTCTGGTAATTTTCTGCAATTCACTGATGCACGTGACAGTGTTAAGCCTTGATATTGTACAATATGAGACACTAATTACTAGAATAAGGGTACGGTTATTGAAGCGACATTCTGTTTTCAGTGTTTTCATTATTTACCGATTGCGCACCCCCGATTTCGCCCCACCTTTTATTTTTAGTGGGGGGGGGGGGAGGGGGGAGGGGATACCACTTTCATCCCTGTGTCTAAATATAGGCAGTTATCCGATTCGCGTTACAATAAACCATTCCGCATCAAATAGGTTTATTAAATTATACTACTGGGATACTACGAATTAATTGTTATCCCGTGTTGCCTCTATGGAGATAGTACTTCATGACCAGTTGAATACTGCAAAGAATAGATAGCCCTGCTATATTTATGTATGAGATCTGTAGAAATACAAAGCTTAATATGTTGCAAATAATCCTGGTGGATTTCTACAGGATTTGGCGCCTTTTAACAAATTATTATCCTCTTTTGTCTATTTCTTCTTCTTACTTCCCTAGCTGAAAAAAAGAAATGCAATCATGTACCTAATTGATCAAACAAATTATTTAAAAAAAGATAACCTAGTTATTGAAATCAAAATACTTTGTAGATATATTTTGACGCTTAAACAAGTATGGCTTTTATATACTTTTCCAACAGGATATTTCTTAATGGACGCAGCGTCCCTGCTTCCGGTTATTGCACTTGACCTTGAACCTGACGACAATGTCCTCGACCTTTGCTCTGCTCCGGGGGGGAAAACGCTTGCCATGTTGCAAACCCATTTACCAGGTAAGATTGAGTTCGTTTTCAACAAATAATCACATCTTTTTGTTCATTACCTGTGCTCAAAACATTGATTTCATGGAAAACTTAGTAAGTTATATGAATAAGGCAGACTTGCAGATACTTATTTTATTATAAAAGTTTAACATCATTAATGAACTGTTAACTATTTTAAATTTATTACATATGTGTATACATATATATACAGACGCAAAGATTAGAGATATGTCTTGGGCATACATGTATACATACATACACACATACATGTATACATACATAATATATACATACATACATACATACATACATACATACATACATACATACATACATACATACATACATACATACATACATAGCCTTGCACCTAAGTCCAATAAAAATAATTCCAGGTCTTCGTCATGTGGGTTCTTTGCTTTCGGTAAACATAAACAAAATTTAAGTATAATACAGATTTACACCTGACTCATGAATTTCCATCACGGTCTTCGCCACGGGTATGGAAAGCGGAACTTTTCTTAACCGAGATTCTGCTTTAGATACACATAGGTGAAATCAAAAGAAATACATACATTTTTAAAATGAAGCCAAGAAATTATATGAGTATAAATATTGCCAGTAACTGTGTCTGACATGTGTCCCTTCCTGTTATACGCCAAGTCGTCTATAAAAGTTAAAACACCAGTTATGGGTTCATCTAGACCCAGCTAAGACTCGTATAATGATACTGTCATCCACACATCCATGCAACCACCCTCCCTCCACCCAACGTTCCTCCTCCATTTTCTCTCTCTCGTTCTTCCTCCTCTTTCCCACTTTCCCCCCTTTCTTTCCCCTCTCTCCCATCCCTCCCTCCCTCCCTCCCTCCCTCCCTCCCTCCCTCCCTCCCTCCCTCCCTCCCTCCCTCCCTCCCTCCCTCCCTCCCTCCCTCCCCTCCCCTCCCCCTCCCTCCCTTTCCCTCCCTCCCCTCACCACTCCTCTACTACCCTCCCTCCATTCCCCCTCCCCTCCCTCCCTCCCTCCCTCCCTCCCTCCCTCCCTCCCTCCCCTCCCTCCCTCACCCTCCCACTCCTCCCTGCTACCCCCCTCCATTCCCCCTCCCTCCCTCCCTCCCTTCCTCCCTCCCTCCCTCCATTCCCCCTCCCCCTCCCTCCCTCACCCTCCTTCCCTCCCTCCCTCCCTCACCCTCCCACTCCCCCTGATACCTCCCTCCATTCCCCATCCCTCCCTCCCTCCCTCCCTCCCTCCCTCCTTCCTTCCCTCCCCCCTCCCTCCCTCCTCCCTCCCTCCCTCCCTCCTCCCTTCCTCACCCTCCTTCCCTCCATCCCTCACCCTCCCACTCCTCCCTGCTACCCCCTCCCCTCCATTCCCCTCCCCTCCCCTCCTCCCTCCCTCCCTCCCTCCCTCCCTCCCCCACCTCCCCTCCCTCCCACCCCCTTCCCTCCCTCACCCTCCCACTCCTCACCCTCCCTCCATTCTCCTTCCTCCCTCCCTCCCTCCCTCCCTTCCTCTCCTTCCCTACCTCCCTCCCCTCCCACTCCTCCCTGCTACCCTCCTTCCATTCCCCCCCCCTCCCATATTCCCTCCCCATCCTCCATCCCTCCCTCCCTCCCTCCATTCCCCCCCCCCCTCCCTCCCTCTCTCCCTGCCCTCCCTCCTCCCTCACCTCCTCCACCCTCCTTCCCTCCCTTCCCTCACCCTCCCCCTCCTCCCTCCCTCCCTCCCTCCCTCCCCAACTCCTCCCCTACCCTCCCACTCCTCCCTGCTAACCCTCCCTCCATTCCCCCTCCCTCCCTCCCTCCCTCCATTCCCTCCCTCCCCTCCCTCCCCCTCCTGTCTCTCCCTCCCCTCCCCTCCCTCCGTCCCTCCCTCCCCTCCTTCCCCCTCCCTCCTCCCTCCCTCCTCTACCCCCTTCCCTCCCTCCCTCCTCCCTTCCCTCCCTCCCCACCCTCCCTCCTCCCTCCCCCTCCTTCCCTCCCTCCCTCACACGCCTACCCTCACCCTCCCATCCTCCCTGCTACCCTCCATCCCCCTCCCTCCCTCTCTTCCATCCCTCCCTCCATTCCCCCTCCCTCCCTCCCTCCCTCCCTCCCTCCCTCCCTCCCTCCCTCCCTCCCTCCCTCCCTCCCTCCTGTCGCCTGTTGATACTCCTCCATCTGTTATAACAGGCCACATCTCGTGCGTTGACCACTCCTACTCACGCCTTCAGAGACTGCGCGAAATGCTGCGATGGTACACGCCTAAGGCGCTGCAACAGGAAGGTCGTGTCCACACTTTCCATGGCAACGGTGTGCACTTCTGTTTGAAGTCTGGCGTGAAGTACGACAAGGTAATGTCAACTTTATCAGGTGTCGATTATAAAAAGCGCATCCGCAACATTCAGTATGGAAAAGTCAACAAATGCAGTCTTGAAAATAATAATACCATTAAGAATATTAATTACATTAATGAAAATAATAAAATTAATATTAACCTTATTATTAACGAGAATATTAATATTATTAATAACAATATTGGTAATGCTATTGATAAGAATATTAATATTATTAATAACAATATTGATAATGATATTGGTAATAATATTGATAAGAATATTGATACGAATATTAATATTATTAATAACAATATTGATAATGATATTGAAATTAATATTGATAAGAATATTGATACGAATATTCATCGTAATGTTCATAGTAATAGTTATAGTAATAGTCACAATAATGGTCATAATAATGGTAATAATAATAGTCATAATAATAGTAATAATATTGTTAATTCATTTATAAACTAATATTTAAACAATTACCCGATAAATTGGTATTGTAATAATATAATATTTAATTTGCTAAGAGCCTAAGTTGTGTTGATATCAGTATTGCAATGTTAGGTGATCTGCATTGCCTGATTTGTTTCTTTGTTGAGGCTTTACATCCTAGCAACACCGGACGCGGTGGCCGAATCAGTAGGGCGCAGGTCTCTCGTGCGGGAGATCAGGAGTTCGATTCATGGTCGAGTCAAACCAATGACTTACAAAATTGGCACTTGTTGCTTCCTAGCTTAGCGCTCGGTATTATTAGGATATGGCAAGGACTGGTGTGGTTAGTGTCAGGATAATGTGTCTGAGTGGGATATCGGGTCATGGTGCCAGCGGCCTGGTCTGCCAATAGGGCAGCACTATAAAGTCGGCATGAGTGCGCACTGTCACAAGTCAGTGCATGTCCTGATATGGCCTTAGGTGTTGCCAGGAGGTAAAACTCCAAAAACCAACTTAGAGAGATAGAGCTTGCAGTTTTTGATGGTGGTAGTTTTTGGATTTGGAGTTAATTGTCAACCTCTCTGTGGTTCAGATATTGGTCGATGTGCCCTGCTACGCGGACCGCCATGTGTTACTGGAGGAGGAGAACAACATTTTCCGCAAGATCCGGATGAAGGAGCGCCTACAGATTCAGCATTTGCAGAAGGAGCTGCTCAGGTTAGTGGCGACGCTATTTTTAATTAACTTCTTTTTATTTATTAAAAAAGAATTTTATATTTTAAAACAATTTAAAAAAAAAAATAAAAAAAAATCTGTACATCGTCGTCGTTCTCAGATTAGATGTGAAGAATTTAGATGCTTGTTGAGCGCTAAAAGCATGTAATTTAAACCTTGTTTTGATGAGTGTCTTGGCTAACGCCTGCCCTAGTACACACTGGTTTCCGTGCGTCCCGCAATGCGGCGCTGCCAAGGACCTACATAAACCTACTGTTATTATCTTAGTCTGAGTCAGCTGTTATTATCTAAGATGAACATTAAGTGCTTGCTATATTTAATCCCTGTTTTGATGAGTGCCGTGGTTTAATGCTTGATGTTTTCCGTGCGTCCCGCAACGCGGCGCTGCTAAGAACCTACATAAACCAACTATTATTATCTAAGTCTTTCTTGAGCGTTATGCGCTTGCTGTATTTAAACCTTATTTAACAAGTGCCTTGGCTAATGCCGACCCTCCTACTACATGTTGTTTTCCGCGCGTCCCGCAGCGCGGCGCTGCGCCTGCTGCGTCCCGGTGGAACGCTCATCTACTCGACGTGCACGTTGGCCATGCCACAGAACGACGGCACGGTGCACGCTGTGCTCGAACAAATCTGGCAGGATACAGACCTCGACCTGGCCATCGTCGACACCGCCCCGCTGGTCGACAGCTTCAAGCATGTCTTCAAGTTCCACGACCGGTGCCGCTTTGGCCAGCTGGTGCTGCCCAGCGTCCTCAATAACTTTGGGCCGACATACTTTGCTAAGATCCGAAGGCTTAATTGAAAGTTGCATAGTCCCTGACCTTCATCGACACCGCCTTGCTCGCCGACAGCTCCAAGCACATCTAGGTTCCACGGCAGGTGCCGCTTTGGCCAGCTTGTGCTGCCCAGCGTCCTCAACAACATTCTTTGAGCCGACATACTTTGCAAAGACCTGAAGGCTTAATTGAAGGTTGCATAGTCCCTGGCCATTGTTGACACTGCCCCGCTTGTCAACAGCTTCAAGCACGCCTTCAAGTTCCACGGCCAGTGTCGCTTTGGCCAGCTCGTGCTGCCCAGCGTCCTCAACAACTTTGAGCCGACATACTTTGCAAAGATCCGAAGGCTTAATTGAAGGTTGCATAGTCCCTGGCCATTGTCGACACTGCCCCGCTCGTCGACAGCTTCAAGCACGCCTTCAAGTTCCACGGCCAGTGTCGCTTTGGCCAGCTCGTGCTGTCCACCATCCTCAACAACTTTGGGCCAACATACTTTGCAAAGATCCAAAGGCTTAATTGAAAGTTGCATAGTCCGGTGAAACAGTACAATCTTCTACACCAAGGTGCTTTCTTGGATTTGATTACTTTTTTATTTTGTTTGTTTGTTGGTGTTTTACGTCCTAGCAACAGCTATGGTCATATCAGGATGGCATTTGATCACTACCTAGACAGCTTTGATACTGGTGCACTTATTCAAGATTTATTGCTGCTTTAAAGGAATGTTAAGTCAATTTAATACAACCTGTTACTGATGTAAATCACACAAGCCTATGATGTCCAGCATTTCGGTGTGCACACCAAAATTATTTTGCATGTTTTCACTTTAAATATCTCAAAAGTTAGCCAGTTTATTACTTTTCTTAAAGTTACTTCAACTAGTTCCAGGTTTTAAGTTACGTAAAGTAGATTATAACGATCAACCTAATGTATGTATCTTAAGCCGTGTTTACACGGGGAATTGTGAAACGATGTAGACAAAGCGATTCATATGAAGCGTTTTATTTTTTTATAGAAGCGTGTTTACACGGCGGAGTTTGAAAGTGTGTCGGCGCCGGGAACAAGCAGGCGCCTGTAGCCAGCAAGCACTGCTATTTGTTTAGTTTACACTCGTCGATTCGACGCAGATGTAGCTGCTACGTTAATATCGCTTGGAATTTAAGGTTAATTTAATTAAATTTCATTATTTGCGTGTGAAATTCTGTTAAATATGATCGCATTCACTAGATTTCGGCGTAATCGGGCCCTAACACTGCCGGGCACCAGCGATTAGTTACTGCTCTCCTGTTCCCGGCACGCACTACTATTTTATACTATAGCCGCCCGGGAACCAGCTGAATCGCTTCAAATAAACCACCTCCGGAGGTGGTATAGATGAGGCGTTTCATATGAAGCGATTCAGCCCTAAAACGCCACAGAACCGCGTCTACACGGCAAATGTGAATCGATCTAGGCAAGGCGTTTCATATGAGGCGTTTTAAATCGCCCGTGTAAACACAGCTTTAGAACATAGCAAAGTCCGCAAACCATCTCTCTGGGCAACTTTAAAGTTGTATAATTTGATGGTTTTAAATCTTTGCTATATTTTCTTCAATAAGTATCTTAGGTTGATCGTTATAATCTACTTTACTTTAGGTTGAAGTCACGTTTATTGCAAATGGTTATTTTGGAGATCGTTGAAGTGAAGACATGGACAATAAATTTTGCTTAGCACGTCAAAATTCTGTTATCATTGGTTTTCAGCAGAGCAGGTTCTAATAAATTGGAGCAACACAGAGTCCATCAGTATCTAAGTTTGATATGTAAGATCATATCTAGGTAAGTGTTTTGGTTTTGAAAATATGAAGCTTTCATCGGATTAGGCAGTTTTCATTTTCTTACTAGGAGTAATAGGAGAGTGAACAAATAAAACAGCCAAGTAAATGTAGACTATTTATATTTAACATGTCATTTTGTTATCAATAAAAAAAGAAGCAGAATGTTGTTCCATCATTTGTTGATATTTTGTCTGGGTAGATAACATGGGTTTTACGGTTGGTGCATTTGGAACTTGTCTGGATTTGCATTGACACTAGTCACGGGTGACCTAATTAGACGTCAGAACGAGGCTGAGTACGCAATGGGGCATTGAAAATGGCCTCAACACACTCTTGTGTGCCAATGAGTATAATCGGGTGATTCCTATTAGTATTGTTGTTTCGATAAATCAGATAGCTTGAATATTCTTCTTTTAAACTAAATAACTAAAGAAAAATAGGCTCTGGAATATCTCATTGTTGTGAGCTCAATCGCCTCGATTCAGTCTAAGTTTGGTTGTGTTGTACAGATGAGAGCACTACTAGTCTACTAGTGAGATCAAATTGCCCACATTTCCAGTGTTATACGTCCCTGACATAGCTAATGTAAGAACTCTCAATGAACAACTTTAGAATAATGCTTAGAGAGATCTTAGATTCAATTTGAGATCTAGAATTGATTGAAAAGGTAAAATATGTGTTGCATTAAACTTGCATTGATTCACATAGACTAGGTATACCCACTCATTTATTTAAACTCATGAAATTAAAACTTGATAATACAGAGCTCATATTTGGTAGACACAGTGTCTATAACACAGTTATCAAGCCAAACAACAAAGGAAGACCGAAAATATGATGCATCAAAAATGGTATTTTGTGTCATTTGTGCAAAATAAATATTCCAAAATGTCAAATTTGGACTTTTGTGGAAATTATTGTAGTCCTTAAATTTGTCTAAAGATCCTTGGAAAATGGAAAATCATGACTATCTTTTTAAAGCCGATATTTGCCAACATGCCTGAACTTTAATTAGCATCCCAGTGAGGTAGCACTATGAAGCACCTGTCCTTATTTCATCTTAGGTGTCGCTAGGACTAAAAACCCCAATACACCCAAAGCCGATGTGCACTATTATAAAGTGTGTAATAAATACATAGGCCCAATTGGTGTGATTTAAAAACTATTTTTATTTCCATTCCGACCATAAATTTGTGATATTTCACTCAAATAGCAGTTGAGATCAGATGTGTTATTTCCATACGCCTACACAAACCACCGGATGTAAGTAATATTGTACATTAGATAAACAGTGATGTTATTTTTAAATGGGGAAAGCACCTCATAAGTATTGTACTTCTGCTTTCTCCTTTTTCCTGTGAAAAAAATTACTGATATAAATAACAACTTTTGTTTACATTGATCATGTGGAAATAAATATTTTATTTTTATTATTATTATTATGATTATATATGTCATCATTACCATCGACCAACACAATGACAGCAACAAAAGTCCATCATGCTGTTCCATTTTAAAGGAGCAAGGACCTTTTGGTTTGGTGGTGGGGGGGGGGGGAGGACTCATTGATTCCCTTTTCGAAATGTTCTCATTATAATGTTTATATATCATTAATCTACAATACATCTTCATACATGTATAAAATGACGGTATATATATATATATAACTATATATAAAGGGTTCAGGTGCAAAAACCTAGAAATGCCATCTGGGCCGAAATGAAACCATGACTACCACATTTCAGCTGAAGCTGCCATCATTCCGATAATCCTATTTGCTGTTTCACAGAAGCTCCCACATCCTTTATATAATGCCCTACTCAATATGAAAGTGGTAGACTTTAACTGGAAAGTGCAATGATAAATTCTATTTGACAGAAAACAACTAAAATGGGTACATGTGAGACTGTTATGTAATTGTAATCATCACTGACTAAAATGGATTTGTCAGTTTTTGCCCCTGAACCTTTCAGATATAACTTGTCATGTCAGTTACACAGATCACTACATAATGACGTCTTAAATGTTCCAACTGAGCTACCCTTAAACAGCCATGTTGAGATGTATGTCAGTTACACAGATCACTACACAATGACATCATATATGTTCCAACTGACCTACCAGTAAACTGCCATGGTGAGATGGATGTCAGTTACACAGATTGCTACGCAATGACATCTTATATGTTCCAACTGAGCTACCCGTAAACCGCCATGGTGAGATGTATGTCAGTTACACAGATCACTACACAATGACATCATATATGTTCCAACTGACCTACCAGTAAACTGCCATGGTGAGATGGATGTCAGTTACACAGATTGCTACGCAATGACATCTTATATGTTCCAACTGAGCTACCCATAAACAGCCATGGTGAGATGGATGTCAGTTACACAGATCACTACACAATGACATCATATATGTTCCAACTGACCTACCAGTAAACTGCCATGGTGAGATGGATGTCAGTTACACAGATTGCTACGCAATGAGATCTTATATGTTCCAACTGAGCTACCTGTAAACCGCCATGGTGAGATGGATGTCAGTTACACAATTGCTACACAATGACGTCTTATATGTTCCAACTGAGCTACCCGTAAACCGTCATGGTGAGATGGATGTCAGTTACACAGATCGCTACATAATGACGTCTTATAATATTTTCCAACTGAGCTACCCTTAAACAGCCATGGTGAGATGTAAGGTACACAGATCACTACACAATGACATCATATATGTTCCAACTGACCTACCAGTAAACTGCCATAGTGAGATGGATGTCAGTTACACAGATTGCTACGCAATGACATCTTATATGTTCCAACTGAGCTACGAGTAAACAGCCATGGTGAGATGTATGTCAGTTACACAGATCACTACACAATGACATCATATATGTTCCAACTGACCTACCAGTAAACTGCCATGGTGAGATGGATGTCAGTTACACAGATTGCTACGCAATGACATCTTATATGTTCCAACTGAGCTACCCGTAAACCGACATTGGTGAGATGGATGTCAGTTACACAATTGCTACACAATGACGTCTTATATGTTCCAACTGAGCTACCCGTAAACCGTCATGGTGAGATGGATGTCAGTTACACAGATCGCTACATAATGACGTCTTATAATATGTTCCAACTGAGCTACCCTTAAACAGCCATGGTGAGATGTAAGGTACACAGATCACTACACAATGACATCATATATGTTCCAACTGACCTACCAGTAAACTGCCATGGTGAGATGGATGTCAGTTACACAGATTGCTACGCAATGACATCTTATATGTTCCAACTGAGCTACCTGTAAACCGCCATGGTGAGATGGATGTCAGTTACACAATTGCTACATAATGACGTCTTATATGTTCCAACTGAGATACCCGTAAACCGCCATGGTGAGATGGATGTCAGTTACACAATGACGTCTTATATGTTCCAAACTGAGCTAGCAGTAAACCACCATGGTGGGATGGACATCAGTTAGCCAAACCATGACACATATGTTCCAATTAATCTGGTAGTAGCAAATAACTACAATTGGAACCTAAACGTCAGTTATGCAAATCGCCAAGTCATTACACATTGAATGGTCCAATTAACCTAAACAAGCCACTAGAATTAAAACTTGAATGGCAGCTATGCTAATTATGAAGTAATTACATCTTAATTGTTACAAATAATCTGACAGCAATTCCTTATGGCTGGAATATGAATATCAGCTATGCAAATCGCTGAACACTGGAACCAGGAGCTCCGGATATATATATTTTTTTAATATAGCAAAGCAATTTCTGCTCAGATTTAGACATGGTTATCGGTCACCCCTACTCTGGGAAGGGGTGGGTATTTTATCTGGTAGTATCGATGCAGTCAAGTGTCTGATTATCACTTTAATGCCGAGTGAATGTTACTGTGCAAAATAAATATTCCAACATGTTCACACGGGCAATGTAAATCGATTCGTAGAAATCGACTTGCCTAGTTCGACGCACATTTCGCGTGTGAACGGGCGTCTGAGCCGAATTAGGGCTGAATCGATTTCTGTGATACGGATACTGTAAACCACTTGTAGAGGTCGATTACGTAAATCGATTTCTGTAAATCGATTTATTTTGCCCGTGTGGACGCACTGAGGCGGATTAAGGAGGTCACACTTTCCGGTCGATCAAAAGCGCATATTATATAATTTAGTCTATGAAACCGCTAGCTGTGCACAGATATTTTTTTCACCATTTATTTTTAGGGTTTCACTGTCCAGCAGAAGTTTTGACCGTTCCAAACCAATACGATTCAGTACATACATATCTCAGTCGAACCCACTCTCTCGTGGTGACGTCGCCTAACCGAAAACTGGCACTGGTCAGACTGGACTTGCTCATGCGCAGATATCGATTTCCGGCCCAAGTAGTGCCCGTGTGAACGGGCCGCTAATTCGACTCCTAGTATTCACCTTGGGTGAATCGCTTTACTTTTTCCCCGTGTGAACACGGCTTATAGCCTCAGCAGCACTTCTAGGAACACTGCTTTTCTCGTGGAACAAACCTGTTGTTCCGGATTATTCCGCTATATGTCGCCACAGATTGCACGATGACGCCTCTTATGTCCCGGACTAGAAATATTGCAAACAAATGAAACATTGAATTAGTCATCGCAACCATTGATTCACAGAGGTTTTACATAGTAAATGTATTACATTAATTTAGTACAGTTCTCATTATTAGGCCAAATAATTTTTTTTTAAAGTTGGTGACCATCCTTTTGATCACACAAATCAGGGTCAGATGGGTGGTTTTTATTTATTTATAAATAATGATGCAGACGTAATACATAACTATAGGCCCCCAGTGTTGCACAGATTGTGTGCGTACGAAAGTTGAATTGCTGCTAGCCCAAAACATTTCAAATAGTTTAAAAAAATTGTAAAACAATGATGGGCGGGCGATTTTTCAGGCACCGGCTCGGATGATCACCAATTTATTTGTTTTATTTAGCATGGTCTTTAATAAGCTTATTAGTATCTAAGTTAGATGTGTAGGTTCAAATCTAGTTAAGTTGTGATGCTTTTATCGGACTATGCAACTGTAAGCAATGGTCGTCTTGATTAGTGTGCAGCAAAGGAATACCACTTTTATAAATATATGGAACAGTCTCCCACAAAATGTTATTGATGTCGAGTCAATAAATTCATTCAAGAATAGATTAGAAAAAGCATGGGCTGATGATCCAGGGAAATTTGACTCCTTATTCACCATGTGCTACTAATTATTCCTTGTGTTGCTTATTTACTTGCACTCAAGCAAAAATGAGAGACAAATAAGTGTTCACACTTCCTGTCTACCATTCGCTATTTCGCTACTGATATGCTAGGGGGGAAAGCAACAAATGAATAGTTGGAGGTAAAAAGCCCCGAAGATCCCTCCACCCTATGAACAGGAAATAGAGAAAAAAGAAAGAAGGATGGGTGGGTGGAAAAGTAGGTGGTGTAGCAAGGTCGGCAGCTGGATAGAACTATTCTATTTAAGTCTCTTGTTAGGCCAATTTTGGAATACTGTCCACAAATTTGGAGCCCAATTTTGTTGAAAGATATTCTGGAGATCGAAAAGGTTCAGAGACGTGCAACGAAATTAGTTGCAGTTATAAAGGACTTACCCTATGAACAAAGGCTTAGAGAATTGAAACTTCCTACCCTTTCCTACAGAAGGAAAAGAAGTGATATAATTGAAGTATTTAAAATTATGAAAGGTTTTGGTAAAATAGATATGAACCAATTTTTCACCTTGAATAAAAGAGAAGGCAGTCTGGGGGCCATACTCTCAAACTAGTAAAACCCAGAGCCATTTCAAAGTTAAGGCAACACAGTTTCTCAAACAGGATCATAAATATATGGAACAGTCTCCCACAAAATGTTATTGATGCCGAGTCAATAAATTCATTCAAGAATAGATTAGAAAAAGCATGGGCTGATGATCCAGGGAAATTTCACCCCTTATTCACCACATGCTACTAATTATTCCTTGTGTTGCTTATTTACTTCCACTCAAGCAAAAATTAGAGACAAATAAGTGTTCACACTTCCTGTCTACCATTCGCTATTTCGAAGAGAGAAGGTGAAGCGGGTTCCTGGCTGGGATGGTAGGGGGCACCACCGGCGGTAGGCCCGAGACCCGAAGGAGAGGGGAGAAGGGAAGAGTGATGCGGTTCTCTCCCCCCCCCCCCCCCCCCCCCCCACAGCGAATCAAACGCATTGCGCACATTACGTCCAATGCACCACTATAATGGGGCCGTTCAAAGTTGTCAACATTTTCAAGGTACAGTATAACCCCGTTAAACCAAACTTGAAGGGACCCTAGAAATTTGTTTGGATTAACCGACCATTGGTTTAACCGAGCTTTGGCTTTGACTTTAAGTAAGCGTGTATTGCACATGTAATATCCACTATATGTGGACACTTTGATTATTGTTTTTTATGTATGTACAGTATAACCCCGTTAAACCAAACTTGAAGGGACCCTATAAATTTGTTTGGATTAAAGCTGCATAGTCCAATGAAAATATCAAATATTCAAAACCAAAACATTGATCTAAATTTGATTCTACATATCTAACTTAGATACTGGTGCACTTATTAAACATTTGTCACCACACATAAAGGAATACTGAGGCAATATTAACCTTTTAAGCATAACCATATAAGCTAGCCACACTCTATCTAACAGAATAAACAAACCATTCTACTAACACTCACTCCATCTCAAAATGTTATCTCCAACAACATGATAGTTTTGCAATTCACAACATAGTAGGCATATAAACCTATGAAGGAAAACTATGCACCTAACCACTCCGTAATGTAAAGGTCTAATCAATACACATGTATGTATCAAGTGTGTAGGAATACAACATATAACTGCTATTTTTGTATGTGAATTGTCAAACTATACCATATGTAAGTCTTTGAATGTTTGATATTGTTATTTCAGCTGATTTGGGCTAGCTGCATATATTGTAAATAACTGTATTGTCACATGGCTGGAAGACCAGTGCCACGGCGCTGACAAAAGACTTTATTCAATGAATAAACTATATTTACAACAACAAAAATTGAATAGAACCTGTTACTGCAGAAGCCTATGGGGTCAGAGTTTTGACAAGCTTGGCAAAATTAATGTTGCATGGTTCCACTTCAAATATCTCCAAAGTTAGCCACTTAAAATAAAAGTTACTTTTAAGCTAAAATAAGGTATATAATAATGATCAACCTAATTATTTATCTCAGAAAATTTTAGAAACTCAAAACCATCGGACTATGCAACTTTAATCGATCATTGGTTTAACCGAGCTTGGGCTTTGACTTTTACTTCAAGTAAGCGTGTATTGCACATGTAATATAAAATGTGTGTGGACACGTTGATCATTGTTTTTTATATATGTACAGTATAACCCCGTTAAACCAAGCTCGGTTAAACCAACCGATCGGTTAATCCAAACTTTTTCGGCGGCCCGGCAAAACGCTACCATTTATCATATAAAAAAGTCAGGGGGTCTCAGATGACCTTATAACTACATGAAAGTTTGGTTTAACCATACCGGAATGGCCTGGGGTCCGACAATTTTGTTTGGATTATCCGATAATTTGGACTAACCGACTTTGGTTTAACCAACTTTTTCATATGATAAATGGTAGTATTTTGCCGGGTCGCCGAAAAAAGTTTGGATTAACTGATCGTTTGGTTTAACCGAGCTTGGTTTAACGGGGTTGTACTGTAGTACAAAGAGTACTACTTTTCCAGACCCCCCCGCACCCCCTGCCAAAGAAGTAGACATCAACATTTTACTACAGACCCAGAGGAGATGGCCAAATGAGTTAAGTGCTCATCTCCCGTGTTAGTAGGTCATGGGATTCAAGCCGCTGGGTTCGAAGCCTGGTTGACTCAAACCAATAAGTTAGAAGTTTATACTTGTTGCTA